>JBBMOJ010000608.1:0-19566 GCA_038090695.1 Sclerotinia spermophila | reverse complement strand
ATATAAATTTAAAAATCGATATTTTGAGCCTTCAGATCTCAATCCAGAAAAATCCCAAAATTCTAAAAATTTCAGAATAAGTTTAGAATGATCTTAATTATATATATATAATTTCATTAAATTATATTTATAAATAAGAAAATTAAAAATGTCATTTTTTGAGGTTTTTGGTAATGAAAGGTGGCCCAAAAGAGAGGTGGCCCGAAAGTAGAGTGGTTGACTTATAATCTATAATCCTGTATATAGTCACTTTGTATTAAAGAACTCTTCTAGCTTTTTATCTTAATATTCTAAATGATATCTAACATTTCATATGATAATGAGTCCTTATTCCCAGTGGTCTGTGTAACAGTAAGAAAACTATTTCGAAAAGTCACGTATAAAGTCTTTGAAATCTTTCAATAATAATACACTTCTTATAAAAGGATTTGAAATGAATTTTAATATTAGAATAATAAACTTTTCTTTAAGAGTTATCTGATAATATAGTTTTTTATATTTTTAATAGGACAAGCTGCGATATAGGTCCTAAAGTGCTTAGGAAAATAATAAGGGGAGTGTTAGTGATGCGAAATTATTTTTCCGGTACTAAGGGGCCGAAGACAAAGCTCGTATTGTTATATTATATTAAGATTAACGTATTTTATCAGTGAGTGGGTCATATCAATAAATGGATCACTTTTACCTCAATTCATTCTCTTTTTTTTCAATATACATTTTATTAATAATCTATAATGAATTTGAATAATCAAGAAGTCTATATACTTCTTACTATTGAAACTATTCAAAAAGATAAGAAAATAAGTATTCGAAAAGCTGTAAAGATATATAATATCCTGAATATAATATTATAATATAGAATCAATAGTTCTATTCCTTATTCCGAATATCAATCTAAATCTAATAATCTTTTAGAACTAAAGAAGAATATCATTTCTGAATATATAATTGATATAGATATAAGAAGCTTCTTATCTAAACTAAGAAATATAGAAGATATAGCAAATTATATTCTCGAATCAAGGAGTACAAAATATATTAGAAAGCTCTGAGTATATCGATTTATAAAATATCAAATCAAATTAAAGATATATTTTAATTGTGTTTATGACTTTTAAAGGGCTTTCTATAAAGATCCTAAGCTTATTAAGAAATAGTTTCGATTAGTTTCGAATATATAAGCGAAATATAGTATTCTCGATTGTGATTTCTATAACTTTGATAAAACAGGCTTTATAATAGGTATAATATACCCTGGAATAGTAGTAACTAGTATTAAACGAAATAGTAGAAGTAAAATAATATAACTAAACAATAGAGAATAGATTATAGCGATTATATATAGTAATAGGGAGGGTGAAACTATACCCCTATTTCTAATAGTTCAAAAACAGGTTCATCTTTCCAATTGATATACTGAAACCAATTTTCCTATAGATTGGGTTATTAAATCTATATCTAATAGATAAACAAATAATAAAATAGATTTAGAATAATTAAAACACTTCAATAAATATATTAAGAATCAAAGAAAAGGCAAATATCGAATATTAGTATTAGATAGGTATAAAAGCTATAAATCAAAAGCTTTTCAAGTATATTATAAAGAGAATAATATTATATATTTACTATTATATTCAAGTTATTTAACTCAACTATTTGATATAGACTGTTTTAATAACCTAAAACATTTATATAATATTCAAATTGATGGATTTATTAAAGTATATATTAATTATATTTCGAAAGTTGAATTCTTTATAACTTTCAAAGCTATATACCAAAAGTCAATTATAATTCAGAATATAAAATCAGAATTCCGAGGAATAGGTTTAATACCTTTTAATTCTGAAGCTGTACTTTCGAAACTGGATATTCGAATTTGTATATCTATTCCCCCTTCTTTCAATTAAGATTTATAGATCTTTCAAACTCTTTATAATCTAACTAAAGCTTTTTCATAATCAACTTTAGTAAAATCTTGAATAATTTATTATTAATTAAGCTCCCTTATATCTATATTCGAGATTGTATTAGTTCTAGTTAAAAGTATAAAGAGATTAGCTTATGAGAATATACTTTTAAATATAGAGATTTTTATACTTCGGGTAGTGAATAAGGTATTAAGTAAGTATTAATATATTAAAAAAACTCAATTATATTAAGGAAGAGTATTTATTGGATAAGAGGTTCTTGATATATTATCTCAATAAAAAGTTGATATTCAGATTCAATATGATAAGTATCAAAAAGGGGGGAATTCTAATAGGGAAGTATCTTCTAGTTGATACTATAGTAAGTATAGAAAGACTAGGTATAATATAAGGACTTATTAAAATAATATAATAGATTCTAGATTATTAGAATCTTTATAGTTTCAATTAATTGATTTAGTTGTTATTGAATAATATGGTTTTGAATGAGTGAATTGAGGTGAAAGTGACCCACTCATTGATATGACCCACTCACTGATAAAACACGTTATAAAAAACTTTTTAAGCTTTTGATTGATTGCTTTTACAAAGTTTCCTATTGCCTACCCAACTACCGAATACTTATTGCCTTTTGTACCCATTCTTTTAATACAATTATTCATATGACCTTTGATTAAGACCTCTCTCTAGCTCCATTTTGCGGATCTTATCCACCGATGAACTGATGTCTTACTATTATATCATTTAAAAGAGTTGGTATCTAATTACTGTTTTGTTTTAATACTAATAGATCCGAAGATCCTGAATCTAGTATACAAGCTATAGAGATTGATCAATTCGAAGTATTAATATACTTATACAATCAATACTATAACAAAGTAGTTTATTCAATTAATCTGCTAAGCCAATCCACGCCTTATTAACGCTCCTACTGTTGTTATTCCACTAGTGTTATTTATAAAAAATGTATTTCAAGTGGATCTTCTTTCTTTTATATATTTTATTTTTTAATAATTATTAAAACCTCTATTTATTGATTTCGAAATTTCTTTTACAAAAGCATTGAAAATATAAAATATATATTTCTGTAAAGCAATCGATAATATTATAAATTATATAATAAATAATCCCCCTTATATATACTAGGGGACCGGGCCCGCCCAAAGATACCGATATATAGGCGATCCCTTTTAAAACAGAGCCGGACTGTATTCGTAGAGGGGCGAACAGCCCCTAGCCTTGAAGATAAATTACTATACCTAATCGGAGTTCTCACTATATAAATTAGTCCATTTTCGTAGCACATCTGAATACCCCTAGGGAGGTTCACTACAGACGTTAAGTAATATAAATAAATAAATAAATATAATAAACAATATTATAGTAACTACAAAAACTATAGATTATATATTAGAAATAATAAAGAATACAAATAATAACATAACTAGTTTGGATAATCGCCTTTAAAATATTATTAATTGATATTCGAAAACGAGCTTTTCAGGAAGGGGGGTAGTATTACGGATCGGACTAGATCGGGCTCGATCAGACCCTCGCTTAGCTCACATAACCCACAATTCTGTATATAGTCACCTCATATTGAAGAGCTCTTTTAGCTCTTCATCTTAGTATTCTAAATGATATATCGTCATAGTATTTGGCCTTACTTTTTAGAAAAGACTTGATCTTATATACAGGAGCGTATAACTTCTTTTTGAGATGAACTAAATAACTAAGTGAATACTACAATACTTTTTGATACAATTTAACCAAATTCTAGTACCTTAAATAGCTTCAACTTTCGTAGAGAATAAATATCAAGCTTTCCACTTCTTCAATACGTCTTGACATCCTCTTCTCCTGCAAAACTGTCGGCCAAGAGGTATGTCAGCAATGGCTTGTCAGACTATCAGCGATAATATGACAAACCCTGTCACCAACATCCTACCAACGAACTCGGGTATATGCATATAACCGATCACGCCGATTTTGATTCCGCACTTAAAATCAGCCCTAGTCTTATTTTGGAATGCTGCCCCTCATAAAGTTCGAATTGTTTCTTGTACTTCAACAGTTCTCAGTTCCGACTTTCTCTAAGGAATTCATAAACAGACAAACACAAAGTCTCGCATACCTTTTTATTTAAGAACTCTTTAGCAGTTAATATATCTCACCAAACGATATATTGTTCATCTAAAAAATCGACAATATGCCTATTGACTTTCAGCTCTCTGCGTCCGAGGATGGCATCCGAAAACATGCAGCTGCATTTGCTGCAGGTCCTCTCAAAGATATCAAGAAGGTTTACTCTGCGAAGAAGGACGAGGAACAATTTCAAGCATTAAAGCCTTTCTATGCTGATGCAACAGCTGGGGGCATGATCAAAGGCTTAATAGCACCTCATATTGGAGGCGCAGGTGGAAGCTTAACTGAAGCAACTATCATGATTGAAGAGATGTATGCTGTCGATCCTTCCGCATCTTTAACAATCTTTGCAACTGGATTAGGGTTGACACCATTGAATTTGGTTGGAAAAGAAGAGCACAAAGAATTCTTGGAACCATTCTTAAGTGGTGAAGGCGCGCCATTAGCAAGTTTGGTATTCTCTGAACCAGGAGGAGTTGCAAACTTCTTAGAGAAGGGTGCTCCGGGGCTCAACACAACGGCCACACTTGAAGATGATGAATGGGTACTTAATGGAGAAAAGGTATGAAAAATTTGAAGAAAACTAAAACAAAATCTGGAAATGAAACTAATCCGGGAAACAGATGTGGGCTACCAATTGTGCAGGCTGGGACTTTGAAGGTGCGGATCTTCAATGTGTAGTCTGCCGCGATCCAAGTGTTACTTCCGATGAACCCGCCGACGCAATCATGATACTCCTCGTAAGCAGAACCGATATTGAACGAAACGAAAAGGGCGCATTCAAAACACTCAAACATGTACCAACTGCCGGACACCCTGCTTGCTCTGGCCCACATATAAAATATACCAACTTGAGAGTTCCTGCCAAGAACGTTTTATGTCCACCAGGTCAAGGTGTTCCTGTAGTATCGGGAGCATTCGATTGTTCCGCCGTTTTGGTCGGTGCCATGAGTGTCAGTGTTATGAGAGCCGCTTTCGAGGCGGCTTTAGCATTTGCCAAAGCCGACAACCGTAGAGGAGCAGAAGATCTATTGTCAAGACAAGCTTTCGCAGATCTCCTAAGCGGTATCAAGATGAAGGCAGAGGCTTCCAGAGCCTTGACATGGAAGGCAGCTCATACTCTTGAGAATGGACCAGGTGATTATAATGCCAGACGTGAATTGGCATTGGCAGCGAAGATTTATTGCTCAGAAGAGAGCGTCAAAGCAGTTACAGAAGCCATCAATGCTGTTGGAATGTGAGTTCCCCATCGCACCATTCTCCGCAAAGTATGAAGATCACTAATTATCCATCACAGAACTGCATATAGTACCGAGCAGCCATTCGGAGACCTCTTGAACACAGCCATTGTCTTACCAATTTTTGACGGTGGTAATGTAGGTATTCGTAGACGACACATGCAAGAGTTGATGGCATCAGAATCGTATGATCCTTGGGCGTCGTCCTTTGGTCCATCCAAAGCCTAGAAATAGTAAATGCGAGTTGGTAATGCTGGTTACTGTGTGAGAGAAATGCAATTACACGTACATCGGTATTTGCAATCTAGATGCCACTGTAAGAATAGCATATTTCAAATAACCTTCATAAATAAGCATGCAAGTGTCACTTCATTGCCATGTAGTATTTCGTGGGTGCCCAGAGTGCATAATTACCATACAGTTGAGAGAAAACTGTGATTACACCCCTCAGGATAAATTTTCTCAGTCCAACAAAATTCCCGGTTGCACTAATAATAATAAGGCTGTCAATTCTTGAAATGGTCAATTGCGGAGAAGCTTAATAAATGCTTATGTAAGACAACACGGTAACACCTCCAGAATGATTCCACCACCATTACCACCTTTAATTGAATTGGATACGGAATTACTTGCGCCCCATCACCGCCGCTGACCTGCATTCTACCGGGTCATAGTCTTACTCCTGGGTACCCCTCTTCGGAATGCTAGAATACATGCTTATTTCTAGTATATGGACGATCCAACGTCCCTATCCTTGAACCTTAATGCTTGACATCCTTGATCAGCACTTGCTACAACAGTATCGGATTTGATCCAACTACTTTGCGTCTTTGGACAGGATGAAAACTATTTTAGACTGTCTAATGAATATTCGTCTCTTATTGTGTTAGTCGCAATATGTGCTATAAAAACCATCTTTTAGATCACGACATGGATTACAACAGATCTTAGAACGGTAACTCAGCACCATAGGATCATGCAATACCACCCCATTCACCCCTTTACCTTTGTATCAGAAGCAGTCAGACTCCCCTTCAACTCCATCAATCCGTGACCACTCCGCGGTATATACCCCTTTTTGTCAAGGACAAGGATATATGAATCTCACCATCACATCGCGGTGACTAGGTCTTTGTGAATACTACGATAACTGCACGTCCACCGCTTGAATGATACCACAATCCTATGAAAGGGGGGGCTTGGAGTCCTTGGCTGTACGATGTAGGTGGTGACCATAGAATGAATCCTTGCATGAAAAGGGTCTAGTGAATCTACGGCCGTCCCACCCATGGTGGGGTCTACAGTTTTGATTAAAACATATGTAAATGGTATTAATATATCTATCTCCTCACAGGCAAAGCCTCCATATAGGCGTACGGCACAGTATACCCATTTCTACCACTTCAAGCCCTGTTCTTCCACTTCAACATTCTCAAACAAATACATCTCTTAATTCTACAACAAACTCAATCATGTCTTCCCCAGGACCTCTTTTCATCGTCGGCACCGGTCCTATGATCGGATCTCACATCCCCCGCCTTTTCGCGACCCACACTTTCACACATATTGCACTTTTCGCACGTTCTGAATCCACCCTCTCTGCATCCCGCGACTTCATTGCCGCCGCGGCTCCATCAGCTAAAATCCACACCTACTCAGCCGATGTGACTGATACCCCAGGTCTAACATCCGCTCTCCAGACCGCCGTTAAAGAAGTCGGCTCCCCAGAAGTTGTAGTCTACAACGCGGCCCGTGTCAGCTACGGAAATTTCGGCGAATACAGGGAGGAAGACATTGTTGAAGATTTCAAAATCCCAAACTTGGGATTATACACAACTGCAAAAGTCTTGCTGCCAGGTTTACAAGCTTTAGCCAAGGAGAAGCCAGAGTCTCATCCTTCGCTTTTTGTTACTAGTTCGCCAATTATTTATCAACCTTATGCACCCGTCTTTTCACTTAGTATGGCTAAGGCTGCGCAGGCAAATTTGGTTAAGTTGTTGATTGAGCAGACAAAGGATGAGGTCCACGTTGCTCTTGTGACGATTGGAGGACCCGTTAGTGAAGAAGAGCCGGTTAACAACCCGAAGCATATTGCTACTAAGTTCTGGGAGTTATGGGAGCAGAAGAAAGGAAACAGAGATGTTGAGTTGTTGGTCCAGTAAGGATAAGAACGGCGGTTCTGCGTAGAAGGATCATTGCAAGCTATGAGATCGATTGCATTAAGCCAAATATCATCAGTTTATGATACCAATTCATGACAATGTTACCAATTGCGCCATCCTTCCCAATCATGTTCTACGTATTTTCCTTGACTATGCTTTGAGAGTAAGCTTGGGTCGTGGTGAAATCCACGAAATCCAAAGGTTCGTAGGCTTCCATCGATTTCCTTATATAGTCTCTCTCTATCGAAACTAAAGAGACTATTACAGTATTTCTCATTACCCTTCAAATCAAACCCCATACAGCTTGAAATCTAACAAAAAGGAGAACTTCACCACGCTCTAGCATGATCTACAGGCAAAAGCTCTGAAGTAGGTTCTTTGGTGCAAATTACTTATTGCAACAATCTCACTCACCTGACACACCTGATACGCTACTTTCCCACTCTACTCGTGCTAATTACATGAAAGGATCATTGCGTTTCATCCTCTATTATCCATATCGTTTTCTTCAATCTATTATTCTGCTCTCTGCTTTTCATCATTGCTAATTATTGTATTCAACATTTGAAGACTGATGATTATCTGTGCAAAGCTCTTGCCTTGTACACCCGCCCCTTGATCATACCTGCCATATACGCACATAGAAATATGAAAGCGTTCTATTGATTTAACTTTCCGTTATTTAAATCGCAGGAACTTCAGTATCAAAACTTATACATTGTTGCCCATCCTCATTCTAAGCCCAAGTTTTGGAACAAACCCAGGTGCATACAGAAAATATCGTTTTCCTATTTCTATACGTTCAAACTCTTGCGGTGGCATAATAGAGCACTTCAAAGACAGATTACCTTTCAAGCTGTCCAATATTCCAACCTCACTTGCCTGGTAATTTGAAGTCACAAACCCATTTTTAGTCGAAGACAAAGTTTTGACCTCTGAACTAAATATTATTTACGAGTTTGAAACGAAAATCGATCACGAAAAAAGTTTTCCACTTCGTTTTGACCTCTTTCATCGGCATCGACTTTCGACAAATGGATGTCTGGCATCTAATCTCACCTGACTTCCTCACTATGGACTTTAGAACCCCAAAATGTACTGATCTCATTTATTCTATAATTGGATTTGTGGCACTAAATACTGAACAGGTCCATCTCCGCTTTTTCAGTCAGAGTCATACATTGAATATCTATCCAACGAGTATTCCCCATACCACAGCTCTCCACACCAATTCTTTCCAGCCCCCGAGGAAGATGTTCCCAGTTTCCCCCAATTCAAGGATTTGCCTATCGAGCTACAGCAATTGGTCTTCGAGGAGGCCATGCCTGATCGCGATCTTCAAGTGGTGGATTTCTACTTTGCAGTTTGTAGACGTCCTGGAACATTTTCGCTTTCTATCTACAATTGGGGGTGCCCTGCGAGCCGTTTCCAGCCGCTTTTGAATGCCTGCAAGATTTCAAGAAAAGCGGTCTATGGCCAACTGATACATCTTAAAATCTCGACACCAGATATGCACGGTTTTATGCGGAAAACTGAGGAGGGAATACCGATCCGCCATTTTTGGTTGGATCATAGACCACCTCTTCAAACCTACATTCACCCTTTGAGAGAGACCCTGATGCTCAATTTCCCGGAGATTTTACTGCTGTATCATTACGGAAGAAGCATATCTCTCCCCAAGATTGAGCGCATAGCCATTACCGCATTTAAGTCTGACGGCTTTCGAGATATAATGCATCGAATAACAAAGCGTTTCTCTTTTCTTCCAACAATATTTCCTGATGTCGGAGTTCTTCAGTTAGTAACGACGTACTCAGTCAATGAATACGTCGTTTGGTATCGTCGGCAACGGAAGAACAAAGGGTACCATATAATCGATATCGACACAGAAATGTGGCATGACGATTATCAGGATGATACTGGCTGTTTTGTTGCAAGAAATCGCATAGATCGCATTAAACTTATGCTTGATGAGACTAAGAGAGTGGAAGTTCAAGTTCGGAGATTTATAGCAGAGTTGCAAGAACACTATTGTGAAAAAAAGTTTGAATACTGGAAGAAACTGAAGTTTACAATGGCGTTCCATTGCAAACTTGATGTCGATTCAAATTGGAAAGCATTGGGAAAGGAGGCGCCTGAGCCTAGACTTTACTTTTACTCCTTTGATGCATGGGTTCCGGCCCATTTAGATGGGTCGCCAGTGAATAAATATAAGGGCCTAGTACAGATCTTTGAAGGAGCTCCGTGGTAGGCTGCGACGGGCCGGTTTCAGTTATGTACGTCTAGTAAGGGATATCTCTTGAGAATAGACCCGGGGCTTATGATTTGCAAAGCGGAGGGAATGTCGAAGGTGATAGAGGCGGTCAGTTTAGTTATCACAGTAGATGCAGTAGATACAGTTTCACTGAATAAGCTCTAAGTTTTGTGTTGATATTGCCCAAATATAAATTCAAACCTGCACGCACAGGATACGAAAGAAAACTATCAAAGAATTAGAACTTACTTCTCTTCCGTGATGAAAATCAAGAGGAACAAGATGATTATGGCTCATCTATACATTAGGCTCTGTCTTCGTGAGCATATGATCTCACAGAAAGATAACTGCTAAAGAAGATGATGCTCAAGCCCCCTGATTTTGACGAAATATACACGTGATCTATTCATTCCGCTCCTGACGTGCTGAAGCCTATGAGTGATATGATTGTTCAGTCTATCTAGAATTCTAATAGTATTTTGTTTCCGTACAACTCGGACTTGGAATTTGATGAATATATCCGAAAATTAAAGAAACCTATATAGGTTCTGCGGCCGGGATATTGAAACCTCAATGTGTTTTTCCCGATACCGCGGTGAAGCTCTGTATTGTCACGGACTTCGAGAAACGAGCCTGGCTCTCATGATATTTGTAAGTATGGCTGCATACTTGCATGGTGAAAAGTTATAAATTCATCCTCACATCCATGAATAACTCACAATGAGATGGCATTTTTGACAGGATTTTCCCCATGGAGGAAATTTATGTCCAATTTTCTGAAATCTTTTACTTAAATCTTGGTTGTATATTGCGGGTACCCATCGAACGAGCTCTCTACACTTCTTCAGTCAGTCTCACGTCTTCCATTTCTCAGTTAATTTTTGAATTTCGGATCACGGAGGTCCTTGATCCCATGGTGACTCGGAAGGCAGCTTGTTAGGGAAGGTGCTTAATGAGAGGTTTGCTCGAAGAGTGTTGAATTTGTTCAGTGGGAATAAGATGCTGAATGAATGAACCTCGGTCATGTTTTTGATCGAGTAGATGGGATTTGAGTGGGGAAATCGTAATGCAATATTGCAGCTTTGGAGACATCGTGAAGTTACTTGTTATTATGCCTCCGCCACATACGAGTACCGCCACAGATATCCTCACGCCTTTCATGACGTCGAATATATGATTTCTAATAAATTGACAGATTGATTCCCTGCTAGGTATTTGGAAGCAGATCGCTTGTGTTCATGTGCACTCATATCGTCGATCTCATGGTAACATGGAAATGGGCAAAACACGATACCAACGTGTATAGAATTTGATATTTCCTACTCGATTACTGCTGCTAACTCCTAGAGTCATCCCAATTTATCGCTGAAACTGTATAAAGCCTTAATATACAAAGCTATGATCATGCCCTTCATTCCTCCGTTGTCACACTGAGGCCTTTTTCTTCGCCGCTTGTTCCTTTTCTGCTCGTTCCCTTTCTGCATCTTTTATATTGAAATCTTCTTCCTTTGTTGCGCTTTGTCCTCCATAATCATCGAACATCTTAGTAACCTCCCAGTCGGCCTCAAATCGGACTTGAAATGCAGCTCGAACCATCTTTCTCATTTCCCATATGAAGACATCTTGGTTAGACAAAACCTGCTTGACAAAGTTTTGTGCCTGTTCCTGCTTTGCTTTCAGGGTGTCGGAGTCGAGGCTGAAGTCGCCCAGTATCATTAGATACACAAATTTGTAGGCAGTATCGCCAGCTGTGTACATGTACAACATTCTGTGGGATTGGGAAGTCTCTGGTCCACTGCATAAAATAATTGAATCCCATAATTCCTGTAGGGACTCGGGGTTTGTAGATAAATCATCGCGCGATAGAGTCTCGAGCGTCTGACAGAGATTGTAGTGACAGGAAAGCTCAGGAGGAAGCATTCTGAAGCAATAATTGTATCCTGAAAAAAGGCCATGGCAGGCTATATATACATAGGGAATGGATTCATTTGGTGCGTATGCAACCTGCAAGCAGTCAATCGAGGTTTTTGGATTAAATCTCACCACTAAATCGATATACGCTCCCAGCCAAGGTACCCTGGATAGTTCGAACACAAAGTTCTTTCCACCAAGTGTCACACAATCCCTCGGGAAAGCTAACTTTTGAAGAGGGGCGGCTGCTGGTTTCCGTCGCGTTGTAATCTATATCTCTTTGTGTCAGATCTATATAACAGTGACTTATGAAGCTCCGCACCTTGACTGTAGCCATATTGATTAAGAGTTGTTATATACTATATTGAAATGTATTGTATGTTTGATAAGTTTGCGGAAGACTTGTTGAGACAAAAACACATGCCTTTATTTGAAGTTAATGGAAGGGTTAGGGTGGCTCTTTCCTAGTACTAGGCTGAACAAAACGAATAGTTTGCGAAAGTGTGATAGACCTCCGCATAAATAAGAAGTATCCTGTTGTACTGAAGCTGTTTGAGAAAAATACTTTTGCTAAGCGTTATTCACAGCTGGAGTACACACCGGAATATAGTGCTAGGAAGGCTCTTGATGATAATTGCACAATCTGGTCCAGACATAAAGAATAAAGCAGTAATTATTATCTGCCCCAGAGTCTGCCATCAATTGCTTCATGCGATCCATTTCCAGGAATATCTGTATACAAACCAAAAACGCGTGTATTGATGCATATTTGAGATTATCGTAAAATCACTGGAATTTACGAAGCGTGAAAGTCTAATTATGGTTGAGATAGCGGTAAATAATAGATGGTCATGTCTTGCTTTGACAATGGAAGTATATTCTTTCTTCTCGTCGAAGGAGAAAGAATTAACAGGTTTACTCAAGCGGGATTCAATGGAACTAAGCACTACTAGCCACTGCCAGACGTATACCCGACCGTTCTTTCCTGTCAACTGAATGACACAGCGTTGAGCCATTGTTGTAGAAAACTCTTTCCGTCTACTTGTAGAAAAATAGTTAAGTGAGTGCCTTAAAAATGCATAATCAAACTCATGGAATATGGTTCCGGGTAAAACCACCATTGCTTTTACCTACCTCTCCATGATTCGACGATTTTTGATATACCCAAGTCTCGCAAAGCACAGCAGGAAGCCATGGGAGCTCACTCCAATCAAAGCTTTCCGGTCACATACTACGTCGAATTAGATTGTTAATCAAAATTTGTCAGTCCAGTGAGGTAAATCTTTGACATATCAGAGTTTCAATCAATCAATCAGACAACAGCGATAGCGATGTTGTGCACCTCAAACAGGTTAGTCCCAGTGGTCGCAATGGGTGGCTTGGGTAGTACGGCTGGCTACGGCTACCCACGGATATGGGTGGTAATAGGGATAGAAAAAGCTATCCCCGCCAATCAATGGTTGGCTATAGATACTCCGTAGGTTGAATAGCTAAAGTTTATATATTATAGAGATTTTCCCCCCTATATAATCTATTAATCTTTTTTATTTATAATACGGATTATTTTATATTTCAACTTCAAAATATATAAATCTATAGAATTCTATATATATATATATATATATATCAGAAACAAAATTATTTTCTTTAATTTTTATATAGAAAATCTATATATATTATAAATATATTTGTATAACAGGTAATTGTGAGTAGTGCCTCCCCACTTTAGTATATTTCGAGCCCGCTCGTACTAGAGTAGGCGAATATAATTTTACAAGCGTCTATAAATCAATATATTTGAAGAATAGAAAAACTGAATAAATATTATAGTTTTTTTGAAAAAAAGTCGATATTATATAAATATATTATTAATTGATTCTAAATATCAGTTTTGTTTTTTCGAATTTGAAAATATTGAATTGTTATTATAAATGAAAATTATTGGATTTTGCTGGTAAATTATTAATATTTCGAACTTTTTTTATTATATAAATTTTGGTGTATTATATGAGTGTTGATTTATGTTCACTTATAAAATTATATTCGCCTATTCTAGTACGAGCGGGCTCGAAATATACTAGAGTGGGGAGGCACTACCCACAATTATCCGTAATTATCTATAGGTTTTAATAGGGATTTTGAGCTAATCATAATGAATGATTATTGGGGCTTCTAATTGGACCTCCGCCAATAATAGCTTGGGTATACCAGGATGGTTATTAGAAATTTATACGAAACCCACTCATTGCGTCCCACTGGCTCCATGAACGAAAAAAACCGCACACCGAATAACCTAAAATTTAAATAGATATTCACAATACTCAACTTAAATACCATCTAATATCATCAATTTAACCCCAAATTTAATGAAAATTAGATATATATCAAATTAAATAGATTCTAATTTATTATATCCAGATTTGAATTCAAAAAATTGATATGCTGATTTGATATTTAATTTTGAAAAGAAGGTATCTCGTTAGTGTGCGGCTTTTTTCGTTCACGTGGAGACTGGTTAGTTCCCGTGCTCATGGGCCCACTAAAAGTTTACCCCTCACTTAGCTCGTAACTTTTGGACTACTTATTATCTGTATGATTCCCAACACAATCTTCCTTTTTCCCATCATCTTCCAAAGACCTCGTCATTAACTTATCAAAACCAAAGAATCGTTCTTGTCAGTCACTTTGTACCTGGTTGGAGATAAATACTGACGTTGCCCATGTATCCTAGCAAACGACAACTTGTACCAAGTACAACTCACTTCCAACAACTGGGAGTCATGTAATCCTCAGCATAGAGATTATCCGCTTGCGGATCAAGGTATCACATCAATTGTATAAGTACTCTCGCATGAACCGGTGTCCGATCCTGCAAATCGTCAGCCTGCCTCTCATTTACCACCTTACCCAGT
Organism: Sclerotinia spermophila; assembly: GCA_038090695.1. Lineage (NCBI taxonomy): Eukaryota > Fungi > Ascomycota > Leotiomycetes > Helotiales > Sclerotiniaceae > Sclerotinia > Sclerotinia spermophila. The sequence continues at coordinate 5,010 of JBBMOJ010000608.1, read as the reverse complement.
AAGATGATATGAGAGTGTCGTTGATGAGGGGTCGGTCTGAGATTATACGGTTATATGAACTTGATCTGGATAATACCAGCGAAAGGATCATGCTCTTCCATTCCGTCCTCATGGACGTCACTAATCTCTCGCAGGTAACCACTTGAAAAAATATCGAATATGGCACCATCAGCAGCATTGTTCACCGAAGCAACATCTCCCATTGCTGGAGTTCAATTGAAATCGGCCTTTGACGTCAAAGTTGAACCTTCACAGGTGGCCGCTCAAGGCAAGACTCTTGCTGACCTTGCTGAGAAATGGGACCAAGGATTTACCTTTGCTCCTATTCGTGAATCTCAAGTTTCGCGTGCCATGACCCGTCGTTACTTCAACGATCTCGATACATATGCAGAGTCCGATATTGTCATCGTTGGTGCTGGATCTTGTGGTCTCAGTACCGCATACATGCTAGGCAAGGCTCGTCCCGATCTCAAGATTGCCGTCATTGAGGCATCTGTTTCTCCCGGTGGAGGAGCATGGTTGGGTGGACAACTCTTCAGTGCCATGGTTATGCGAAAGCCTGCTGATGCCTTCTTAATTGACCTTGGTGTTCCATTCGAAGATGAAGGAGACTTTGTTGTGGTCAAGCATGCTGTATGTTTCATAGGCTTTTTTTTGTTCAGTACACTTGATGTATTTCGCATAACATCTTTCCCGGGACTAATACAAGCTGTCAACAGGCGTTGTTCACATCAACTCTTCTATCCAAGGTTCTCGCATTTCCTAACATCAAACTGTTCAACGCGACCTCCGTTGAGGATCTCATCACACGTCAAACTAGCGACGGTAAGATCAGAATCGCAGGGGTGGTGACAAATTGGACACTTGTCACAATGCATCATGACGATCAAAGTTGTATGGACCCAAACACAATTAACGCTCCTATTGTTATCTCTACCACAGGACATGATGGCCCATTTGGTGCATTTTGTGTCAAGCGTTTGGTTTCCATGAACCAGATCAAGGAACTCGGTGGCATGAGAGGACTCGATATGAATGTAAGGCATCATGGCTTTTTTTATAGACATAGACTGACTCCATTGTTACAGGTCGCTGAAGATGCTATCGTCAAGGGAACCAGAGAAATTGTTCCAGGTTTGATTGTTGGAGGCATGGAATTGTCAGAGGTCGATGGTGCAAATCGTATGGTACGTACTTCAACTTACCTCTGACCAATATGAAGACTTGTAAACATTGATACTACCACAGGGTCCCACCTTTGGTGCCATGGCACTTTCTGGCGTGAAAGCCGCCGAGGAAGCTCTGAAGGTTTTCGATGAACGCAAAGCACAAAACGCCTACTAGAGGTCAGCATTGCGCGCGTCAAGGAGCAGCACGTGTCTTAGTCCATACACGAAGACTATCAAACTGTATGAATGCAGTAGGAATACAAACACGATTTTGCCTTGACTTGATCGAACCACCTATCAAGAATGTGCTTACAATGTGATTTTCCAAGTTTAAGTTCTACAGTCTCAAAGCTATTTATGAGGATGTTTATATTTTTCGATGAACCTCCGCGCTATCAACAAATCTCAAGACTGTCAATTTTTCATCCTACCTATCTGCAGCTCTTTATCACTCTCTTCCATAGTCCTCAGTAATCAAATGAGGTTAAAGTCTTTTGTGACTAAATTCTCCACTTTACCAAGACTTCTACAATAATGTTTCGGTCCCGAGCATTGTGCTTGTTTTAAATTTAGTCAACTATTTCTCCTAGTCACGTACCAGGATCCTAATCCCGTTTTACCCTCCCTCGTCCAGTTATAAGACTCATTAGAACTCCATACGGATACTGGCATCCTTATCCAGGACTAGAAGAGCAAAAAACGACGCGATAACCCCGCAACCCAGTCTTTGATGGTGTTGTTAAGACGATGGTTCCTTGGCACTGCTAGGTGGGATCAGGACATATGCTTCCACCAACGGTGAAGAACTTCTGATCTAGGTAGCTGGGACGGATATCCTTGGTGCTTGAGAGATGCGTGCGTGTTCTACATACGGACGGTGTTCGGCGGTTTGGGTCAAGCTGCAATCGCTGGGATGAAGATCAACAAGGTACAAATGAGCTGAACTTTGTCAATTTCTCATTTAAGTTTTTGGCGTTCTTCCAAGTTCGCCTTGCGTTCATTTCCTGGCACATGTTCACTTTTCTTTTGTTATATCACGAAACCACCATGCATTTCTCACCTCGAAACCTGCTAGTTTCCACCTCTCTACTCTCCTCCGCCTTTTCATTCGCCATCCGCCATTCTCCCCGCTCAGATTTTTCTTTTTGCTTAATCCACGAGTTCCCTGATCCCACCTGGCCCGAAAACATGGCGATAACCTCCACTGATAAAATTCTCGTTACCAATATCACGAGTCCTTATCTCTATTACATTGACCCTACCATTCCCTCATCCGCACCAGATGCAAACGACACTGCCATACTCGTTCATTCTTTCACACCCGAACTATCTCTCCTAGGCATCACTGAAGTAGAACCCTCGCATTTCTACCTCATCACAAGAAACTTTACACTCTTTTCAGTAGCCAGCACTCTCACAGGCGTCAACACCATCTATTCTGTTGATCTCACATCTTATGCGCCATCCACCAATAGCGGTGCCTCTATGTCAAAATTGGCAATCATATCTGGCGCCGGGTCTCTCAATGGACTCACCACCCTTTCCGAATCCCAAAATTTGATCATCGCAGCTGATTCCATCCTCGGAATAATCTGGTCCATCAACGTTCTCACTTCCGAATACTCCATCCTTCTCGACCTCGCAGAATTGAAACCACCCGTTTCCACTTCTTTGGCATTCGGTGTCAATGGTCTTCAGGTTTGACCCCTACCACTGGTGATACGGATCATAGATATATCTATTATACAAACACAGGTCTTATGACCTTTGGACGAATCCCGTTTTCGCTTAGTACGTTGAATACGACAGGACCAGTAGAGATCCTTACGGACGCATATGGAGCCGATGATTTCTCGCTGGATCCTGAGCAGGGAGTCGCGTATCTGGCATACGGAACTGGAGCAGTGTGTTGAAGATTGGTCTTGAGGGTGTCGATGTGAGTGTCGTTATTGGAGGAGTGAATGATACTTTGGATGGAAGTGCAAATGAGACGGTGTTGTCTGGTCCAACTAGTGTTCAATTGGGCAGAGCTGGTGATGGGTTGGGGTGGGCGTATGTTAGTCGGAGTGGAAAGAATAGGGGGGTTTACACGGAGGGCGGCAAGGTTCTTGCGATTGATATTAGCGGCTCTTCTTAGATGTTGGGTCTGGTTGTTTGTGAGATCTCGAGATGGATCTGAATTGTGTAATATTGAGAAAGAAAAAGAGAAGAAGAAATAAATAAATAATGTGTTGCGGCTCATCAACCTGCAATTCTTACAGGCGTGTTTAGACAGAAAAAAGCCTGCGATTGTATGTTGTGGAATGAATATTTTCATCTGGCATTTCTTTTTGTTCAAGCAGGCCAGCTCACAGCGGTCAAGGTTATCGCAATCAATGGAGATTGGGCTCTCTGAGAGTCTCGCATATCAAGATTGGTGATAGACTTTTGATGAAATAGGAATTGCCCTCCAGTATCTGGTATATCATTTGAACATTTGAAAGCTTCTCTAGTGAACTTCCAAGCTACAATACCCGGCACGAACCAAATTTTATAATGTGGCCAATTCAAAAAAGCAAGGCTTGAATATCATTTCTTAGTTATCGTACTTCTCTTATTCAATCACCCGTATCTCACAACATTCCGCACTCACACACTTACTACTATACTACTCTTCAAGGAAACTTCGTCTGACTGTCTACTCGCCAGATGAACAATTATACTAGATGTTCTCCGCTGCGAAACATCGTCTTTCCCCCAGTTTCGTCGCTTTCTTAAAGTGTTGGACAGACTCGGAAAGGGTAGTTGTAAGTGTAGGTGTAATTTGTATTCAATTATATCTGTCTACCCCTTTGGAAAAGGGGTCTTGCTACCTATATATATCTGCCATCATCCCACTCTTGTACTACGTACAAGAGTGGGGTGAAACGTGATCTCCGATCACGTTAGGTCACGTGTTCCAACAGTTTCTCTTTTTCTTTTCTCTATCCATTTTATTACCTTAATATTAACCTTATTCATATTAATTAAATCAATAAATGTTTTATAAAGTTTCACTTTAGTTATTATATTAACTAGATTTATATATCTATTAATATATATAATTTTAATAATCTTTTTTTATTTATATAATTATCTCAATACTATAATATCGATTATTAATCTCTTTTCACTAATTGTATTGAGTTTTATGAATACATTGTATAATGATTTTGAATTTGTGTATATTTATTTATTTATTTATATTAATTAACATCTGTAATGGACCTCCCAAGAGGTATTCAAATGTAACTAGAATCTAGAATTATAATACAGAAAGAGCATTATCACATATACTAATAAAACCTTTTAGGGAAAATCTAAGTTTTTTTATATCTTCTAAATAAGTTAGTTTATTATTAAGGCTAAGGGTTGGATATTCTTTTATAAATATATATTATCTTTTAATAAGAAGATATATATTTAAAGGAATAATAAATTTATTAGAAATAGGGAAATAATTACTTTTTTTATTACAAATAGAAAAAAGTATAATAGGAAATATATAAATACAATTATAAAGGGTGATAGAGTGGTTTAATAAATATTATTTGGAGAATATTAGGAGGTGGGTTTTGACTTATTATAATAAGAATAGTAAGCTTTATATATATATAAATTTTCATTATTTATTCTAATTAAATAAAAGAAAAGTGGTTTGATCTATATAAAAATAGATATTCAGAAAAAGTATGAATATATTAAAAAATAATGAAAAACAATATCGAGGCGATAGTGAATCGTAAATAGATTTATCTTTTTCAAATCCCTAAGTCAACCACCCTATTTTCGGGCCACCCCTCTTTTGGGCCACCCTTTACCA
>JBBMOJ010000607.1:0-19633 GCA_038090695.1 Sclerotinia spermophila | reverse complement strand
CAACCCATCACGTGATTTGCTAATCAGCTGACTAAGTAGAGGTATCGTAACACTATGGGTGTGGATATTTTCTCCACTCGCACACTGAGAGCTTGTCCCCAAACAACAAACTGGAATATATTCACCTGTCTCAACCCTTCACTCTCCTTGAACTTCACCTCCCATCCCCCACCTTTCTTCACTGAGCCTCCAATTCTCCCTTGAGTCCATTATCGGGATCAATACACTCATTGCTCCATAAAGTGGTCTGGTAATTCAAAAACATTCCACATTGGTGTTGCTATGAGAAATAGAAAAGTATAACAACAATTTATACAGCGCTGTGGCCTTCCTTCCTTCCTTCAATCTTTCTCGAAACTAAACTTTGTACATTTACTTTTAAACCAAGACTGGCAATGGCTTAACTTCCCAACATCCCCTTATAAACTCTTTATGATGTCTCTCGCCGCCCTTTCCAAGTAAGTTTTCGTTGACACCTACATTTTTTACTTCCTTCAATATTCCCCCAACAATTTTTCCGCCTTTTACTCCCTTCCATTCTACTACCGCTGGACATAATTTCGAAGAGCCAGATATAATTTCCAATGTTCCATGGTTACCTAGACAGAATTTGGCTCCCCTCTTCAGTCCGTGTGCGTTCCAGATAGTTTTCTTACCACTGCCGACTTTTTCTTGCTTGAGTATTGCAGAAGAATTGGAAAGTAGTGATTCGTTGATTTGTAGAGGTTTGTAAAACAGGATATCCATTAGGTTTTGATGAGAGGGAACAACAGCGTCCGAAGCCAGCTTGGTCGTGAGAATCAAGACAATCTTTTCCAACAACTGCCATAGTCAATGATTCTTCAGAGTCCTCTAAAATCCCGTCCAGGTATGCTCGGATCGAAATAACGTAACTACCCATTCCTCAAATTTTTTGCAAACGCTCGTATTCAGTGAAATTGTACTATTTGGTGGGGTTGGAAGGCCAGTGACAATATTATTTTGTACTGTTGATTGGTTTCCGCCGCCAGTAGCATCTTTAATCCAGTCTGGCAGTCCAATTGAACTGTCATCATCGTCGTCCTCCCCATCTGAATCCCCTCTACATCAAATGATTCAACCCAGAAAGCACTCAATTCCTGATTATCCTCATCAATACCTGTCTCTTCTAGTGCATCTAAACATTTAGAAATTGCATCACCAATATTTTTCTGCCAATCTTTATGCGCTTTCCAAAATTTTCGAAATGACTTTGGGCAGCGTAATGCTTTTAGATATGCATACTCGGAGACTCCATCACCCCATGTAAAAGAAATAGCACGAAGATAATTGACCATAGTATCGGATGCGAGAATATTTAGCAGTCTTCGGCGACGAGCATTGCGAGAACAGAGAGACACCTCAATACCAGAGTAAGCTTCAAGGTCAATAGGATTACGTAGACCATGTTGCCATCGCTCTACTAAAGCATCCTTCATCGTGTGCCCACTTCTCCGCTTGTAAGTTACTTGGCCTGCCCCAGAGATAAGTCCCATGGCACTTCCCTGTATCTGTATCGCGTGAGAATCGACATATCGCCTAGCACGAGAAGTATTGGGTGAGCGTAGAGCTTGTTGATCCCACAATCGGCTTCTAATACGTAAGACGCGTTCGGGAGACGGAAGGCACTTTTCATTGACTAAAAGACCGTAGTCGTTAGGTGCGCCAATCAAAAGCACGTCGGAAGATAAAAAAATATTGCCTTGGTAACAATTTCTGATTCGCCTCAAATTCTTCTTCGTTCCAAGTCTTGAATGATATCCAGTGACAAAAGACCTTTGAGCTCATAGGGCTCGAATTGACGCCAAACCCGCTATCTTGTCTTGACCACGGAATGATAGCACCATTACCAATATCATATTGCTTAATCTCATTTGGCGAGGAGTTTTTCATTGTTCTCCAAGACGGACCCCAAAGATCTGTTAGAGCCTCGATGGTTGATGATAGACACAAACGTGCCTTGTGATTAGGAGAACCAGCGTTGACCCCATGGAAAACCCATGGCTGCTTCCTTCCTAAGAACCCATCCATACATTGTAGTTGTCGACGATATAGTTCGACACCCCATCCATTTGTATTTGAGATATTGGAGGCCTCACCAAGTCGGTTTAGTGTAATGTCATGATACTGAAACCGCTGTGGAATATGAAATAATGGGATATTGGTCCCCATCAATTCCAGGTCAAAAGGTTGGATATGAGCGCCAGCGTATGATAAAATTGCTAGTTCAAGGGCTTGAGTCGTAAATTGCCAGACAAATCTCTGACTGGTCACATCAGCAAATCTTGAGATGGACATTATATTCAAGACTTCGAGACACATCTGAGTTAGATTTGATAAGTTGTCACATTCGTTGATGAGCGCATCAATCTCGTCAACGGGCGGGGCACTATAAATGGGGGTAAATGAGTCTTTGAAAGTGATATCGACCAGTAATTATGCATAGTCTCCTTGAATCCTTTCGCCAAATCTGACAAAGTTCGTATTTCAACCTGAATGACTCTCACGACTTCAGCTCTCTGTTGATCCTGCACTAAAATTGAGACATGCTTCGCACAATAACCGTTTTCTTGAAGTACGGCCAGGTTATTACCAGCTCTCAGGGCCCTATTGTGACAGACGAGAAAGTCCAAAAGCAATTCGGAGTCGGAGGATTTAATGATCTCTAGAAGAGAATCAGTCTGATATTTATAATAGTCTGATGTCGGAAGGCAGAGCAAAGTTTCCTCCTGGGCTGGTCCAGTAGAATTGCCAATTTTATGAATAACTAGTCCCGAATTGCTAAACATTTGCCGTTCCAAGGATTTTAATTTCTCAAAGTAAGTTTTTGGGTTTATTATTCGTTCTTCTGCTGAAGCAAAAAGTTCGGGGTCATCTGGAATGTCGTCAGAATCGTAGTCTGTGTCGTCTGTGCTAGGCTCGATAAAACCGGAAGTGTCAATGGATGTATCTAGTAGTGTATGTGAAATTTCATTCGATGAGTAGTTATCAAGACAATTCGATACGAATTCGGAGATATTGGGCTTTCCTTGGTTTACGGGCGAACAGAAATGAACGATTGAACGAGCCCTCATAAGCTTGAGAAACCTTTGAACAATTAGGACGATTCTCGCTTGCTTTGCCAAGATTACTCGAAATTGTGGAAAGTTACGCATGCGCTTGGGTTCGAGACTAGGAGAGGCCTTCTGCTCAACCTGAACGCTAGTACTTTCCAAGGGAGGATGTGGCAGCTCATTTCTCGCAAACTGAAATGTGTTGCGGCGCAAAATTTCAAAAGCCGAGCCTCCACTGATGAACCTTTAATGTGTTCTAAATTTGGAAATTTTGAGTAATCAATATCGATCATATCATCAACTTCCATTGCAGCTGTGTCCATTTCCTCCGCTACGTGTCCCATCTGAGCGTCAGATATATTAGTCCCCAGACTTGATGCCAAGTAATCCTCAAGAAGAAGCCTTTTGTCGATTTGCTGGGTTAGAAGTGAAGCCATAGCGCGCAGATCCGAGTCTCTATTAGGGTTTGACAAGTCAAAAAGCCGGCTTGCAAACCATGATGCATGTCGTTCGAGAATACTGACGGCATCCTTTTCTCGACTGTCAGTAACAGTTTTCTGGAGGTCAAGAATAAAAAATTGAAGTAATCGTCGAATGTTCCGGGTGAATCGTGGTTTGGCAATCTTGGAACCAATATCCGAAAGGCTCAACTGGAGCTCGGAATCGGTGCAGATAATGGTTAAGATCTCTTCTTTCGCTGCCTGGGGAAGTTCTTGAGTGGTTGAGTCAGACCCTTGAGAGGGTAGGCTCGAGCCTAATCCACTATCTCGATGAGTGTTCATGGATACTATTGACTGCAAGTCCCAGTCGTTTGTGCTTTGATCTTCATTCAACTCCCTTAGAAACGATTTGATCTGATTTATCTCCGACTGTAGTAGAGTTTCTAAGTTGGGAGTGTGGAAAGCAAGAATAGGATCTGCTAATGGCTCAATTGTTTTGTCGAATTGCTCGGGAAAGTTAAATACCCCTTGGGGAGATTGAATTGTTTCGAAGCTTCTAGCTATCTGGGATATTTATGGCAAAGAACCTCCACCAGAGTGCAGACCTCGTTGAGCAGCGGAGTCCAAATATGGTTATCTCGCCTGCAAATCGGTAGGGAAAGGAATTGCTGCAGGACTATTAGAGTACATAGAAGGATGTTGTTCGCTAGCTAATTCATTAGCATGATATATAGTGCTACTTACATCGTTGCTCGAAGGTATTTCTTGCGATTGTGGGTGATCGATATAGTTGCTATTTTTCCAATCGTCTGAATTCTCGCCGTCAACAGCTGCGAGAGCGGAGCTTGATAAATAATTTCCAAATACCACATCAGTAAGCTTCGTGCTGTGATGGTCGTGATCAAATGACCGACAATCTTGGAGCACGTCATCTGATAAAGAACCTGCAATACCTGTGAAATCTCGTATTTGAGCGGAGTCATTCAGATCCTTTGTAGTTTTCATAGTAGGTTTATCGCCGGATGCACACGTGAATGTATCATTTGCATTCTCAAAATCTTGATTGTCAGTATGTTCCATATCCCATTTTGGAATAGATTGTTCTTCTTGATGAGTGTGTGTTGATTTACCCTCAAGGTTCGTGTTTTGGTAGGCCTTCTCCACGACTTCAAGATCTTGATGCTCTCAAGAACACTAGTATACACATAGTTAGACGATGTCAAGTCAATGGTTAGAGAATGTGAGGAAGAGAAAGAAAGGCAGCAAAGCAATTAAAGTCAGTAGCATACACGAGTTCTCTGATCCTTACAACGTTGACAATCTCCCAGAAACCGAAGAAGGGCAATTTTGGCTCTCGACACAGGGTTGTTCCTTTTCCTAGCTCTTTGCCGTGATATGACGTCGCTTCGGTAAGAGGATACCTCGCTTCCTGGCCTGGATATCACAGATGATAGACTGGAGCTATCAAAAGATTGCACAGAGGAATAGTCCGAGGCTGCATCGAAGGCAGGTGACGCAAATAGCCTGCGAGATTTGTAGAATAGGATATCGATCGTTAGCGAGATTAGTGATGGATGGAAAGATTCCACGGGATGCTTCTGGAAGTTAAGGACTTACGTTGTAATCAAGGAAGGGCTTGCTGATTCTTCTTTCATCCGCAAATCGCTATAGAGTCTCAAAGCGTATTCGAACTTATGGACGGACATGGGCTTCTTCTCGATGTTAGCTGTGCAATGTGAAGAGGATGGCACCTCCTCTCAACGACCTTGGCGAGGATTTCTTCAACGGCATGTGTTTTCTCTTTGGCATCAAATTTACCCAAGGGATTATTTGAAATAATGAAATCCCATTCAAAATTTCTCCTTGATGATTGCAACAAATTTTCTTGTGCTGGATCTTCGTGTGAGTGACGATGAGATTCTTCAACATGACTCGATGTCTTGTGTGATGAATCTCCTAGCCGTAGCACATTTTCATAATGAGGAATCATCCCGAAGACTCAAATCGAGCGGCTTGTAGTTGCTGTGATGGCGAGTAGCCGCTGACTTGAGATGTGTGAGTAGATTCCAAAGAACTCGTGTTCATAAGGGGCATTGATGGACGCTGGTGGCTCCTTGCAAATTTCAAGTTAATCATGATAGCACGAAGTAATTGACTTGCACAAACATACTTGCAAGTGTTGCATCCAGTTTTGGCCTTCGGGTGCCTGTGCCGATATGCGTTACGAGGCTTCTTGCTCTCTACACCTGTCAATGAGTGATAGATCAAAAAGTATTCGAGGCGAGTTATAGCAAAGAAGTGTACCGTGAGAGTTTACTTGTGTCTGCACATTCTCATTATCAGAGAAAAAGGCATCATCCTCCTCAAACTCCCTCTTGTTATTCTCCACCATTGTAACCAGTTAAAGCAGTAAGGGCGTCAGTAGACAGTAGCTGTAGATATATGTTGCTGAAATTTGGATGCTGTTGTATATATTTTCAAGTACCGAAATGCGCGATTGAGGTCTTGTTTTCAAAAGTTTCGAGAGAACGGGCGTCCCCCAAGATAAATGATTGAAGGTGGATAATACTACCATTGATAAATGCTCCGCCTCAGCCTCATTCTACATACATAATCTGTACGACGTTGTCAGAAAACGACACGACTATGATTAACGTGTGGGTTCAAACAGATACCTCGCTAGTGGCTATATTTCCCAGCTTTTCTGGGGCACAACTCAGCATTACCTTTGGCGAGACGAGCACAAACTAATTGCTTGGCAGCAAGAATCAATACGTAATATTGCGACGATGAGAATGCATAGTGTGGGAACATTCTGAAATTTGAAGTCCTTGTTCGCTGATTATGATTGTGATTAAGAGAAATCGCCAAATAACATATTCTGCTGCCAGTAATGCAAAAAAAAATCTCATATACCACTACTCTCTTCAAAAGCCAGCAAGAGAGTCCAAAGAGCCCAATAAAAACCAGATATATACCATCCCACCGCATGAAATACACGATGCAGCTAGAGTGGTTAGCTATGCTGCCAATCCCCCCAATTTAGTACTAAGTGCTGTATCAAAATCTCTGACTCCGATGAAAGTTTGAGGATGAACACAGCCTTTCCCATATAGCTATATCTTTGTTCATGGCAGCATAGAACCTATCTGCGAATGGTTGATCAATACGTGGTTGGCATAAAAAAAAAGAGGAGTACTTTTCCTATTGACTTAGGGAAAGTGATCAAGCCATCTTTCAACCCAACCGGAAAAATCCACTGGTGTATTTGTAAAGGATTACGTTCCCTGTGAGCAAAATGATGCGTTCCAAAATTCGGCGCACCGCCTGGGTCCACGTATGTCTCATGGCCACCGGATACTACTGTGTCTATGCTGAGGACAGCGCAAATTCGGAGCGTTTCTTCACCTGGTGAACAATTAGCGCCTTTGGTTCACATGCCCAAAAGGGCTATTGATTATTTCCATACCTGGTGGACAACAAGAATTGACACCTGAATGGTAATATGATTGTGTCTTTCCTCCGACGTAGTACTTGTGATCAAGCGCGTTGATATTTTGACCATGCAGGTAGTGTCCAGGTAAACAAGCCATTTATGACAATGGCGCATGAATATAGCTGAGGCTAAGGGAGGCTGTCAAAGTAGCAACCAGAAGATGTGTGAAAATCATGATTTGGTTCGAAAGAATGTAATGAGATTAAGCGAAAATAAGTAATAGAATGGCTCAAAATATTAATATGATCGATCCAGCAATGGAAAGCTAGTGACAATGTTGTCAGTTGTAATGTTGTGGTGTTGTAATAATCGTGATGTGGTAATGTAGTAGTGTTTTGACAGGCGGAGAAAAAGAAGTAAACCACAGGAGACGTCTATAAAGAATTATGAGAAAGTAGAACATGAGACAATTGAGTATAAACAAATGATCTCTGAATAGCAGAGGAATTACCTGATCAGGATCAGGATCAGGAAACGACGAAACCTTCTAGGGAATGAAAGAGAAATTATCAAATTGCATTTGTGGCTCTTGCCAAAGGAGTTGTGATTCTTGACTCAACAAATGGGAACGAAGAAATGGTAAGCAATAATGAGCGTTTACGGCTGTAGAGGGTATTGTGGACTCAAGATATGTAATCTTACATGCAGCCAAAAAGAAAGCAGTGAATCAAGAGTCAGATGAAGATTTAGAAGATGTTGGCATATGATCGTTTAGACCAAACCGCAAATATCAAATAGTTCGGCATTTTGAGGTTGATGTTTCAAACTTCAGTATTCCAGGCTCTACTTCTCTACATCCTCTCCATTCAAATGTCCCATGAGGCCTCTTTTAGAGACATTCATAGCACGTTGAATCTCCGCCTCTTCATCCCTTAGCCTGCCCTTTCCGAAGTCCAAAGCTCTTTGCTGTCTCCTTTTCTCTTCTGCTACCTTTCTCTCTCTGTCCTCTAGTGCCTTCTGCCTTCTTTCCTTCTCCAAATTCTGCTTGATTGCCTCCTCACTTTCTTCTAAAGAGGCGGATTCAGGTGGTGGTGGTAAAGTGGTGATGAAAGCTTCGATTAGAGAATCTCTCACGGTTGCATCCAGAGAAATGTATCTTATGTCCCCAAGAATCGTTGACGGTAAATGAGTGATGAGGGTTGCGTTGTTCAAGGTAGATGGGGATTGAGACTTCAGGAGCGTGGAAAGATCCGACTTCAAAGTCGATGGTGGAAGTTTCAGTCGATTGATGTGTTCTCTGTAGAGCTTTTCCCGATCTTTATCTAGCAATGAGACGTCTCGCATTTCCGCCTCCTTTTTGTATTTCCGTTTGAATTCTGGCCAATACAGTTTGGGAGTTGCGTGTTTTTGCAAAAACGCCAAGTATGGAATCTTGGGGTCCTTCTTCTCTTCTTTGGCTCGTAGTTCTCGAAGTTGTGCAATCTTTTCCTTTGACCATTCATCCCATACTTCCCGCCGCGATTTCATATTTGTAAGAGCTGTGTAACGAGTATCTTCCACAATTTTTCCATCTTCAATCAGTTTCTCCCACGGCCAGTACGGATTTATACCAAAGTCGTTGAGTAAGTCCTTGAAGAGAGCCGCCGAATCTTCTACCGTCAATTCTAGTCCCTCTACGCCCGGTTCCCAGTCATCCATATTGCCATCATCATATTCTCCGGGATCTAATCCGTACTCTTGTCCCATAGCTGCGAGCTGATATGCGATATCGTCTTCATTGAACTCCACAGGTTCGTCAGGATTGGGTTCTTCAGTTCGTTGACGTTTCGAAGGATTTTCCACGTCCTCATCATTTTCTCCTTCATCATCTGTAACTTCCACTTCTTCATATTCGGAGCTCTCTTCTCCTTCATGATGCGAAACTTCGGCAGCCATATTCCTAGTCTCCGGCCTTTGCGCAGGCCCAGAGACCTCGGAAATTTCCCCGAAATTTCGGTCCTTTAATAGTGCATCTGCCTTTTCTTGAATCCTCAACTGATCCAACTTCAAAATGCCATCCTTGAGCTTATCCGGTATCCGCCAAAAACTTTGATCCTTCTCGGTGTTGTAGACAAACCTTCTTCCGTATTTGGTATGTACAAGAATCCATGGTTCGCATCCTGGAATGGGAAAACGCGACTTTGGCTTGTCATTTGGCTGCGGTCGATTCTCCCGGGAACGTTCATGACCACCTCTACCTCCTCGGTGACCTTGCGCACCACCTCTGCCACCTTGAGTCTGTCCGTGATCCCGAGAAGGAAAGTTCGTGAAATTCGGTCCAGCACTTGGTATTGAATTTCCAACTGATTGAAATTGGAGAAAGCTTTGGATTGGATCCGGAACAACTTGTTGAGGTACCACTATTGGTGCCGGTCGGGTATATGTAGACTGTTTTGTTTCGGAATTGTAGTAGTATGAATGCCCTTTACAGATTAGCTACGATACGTCTACAAAAGAATGGTTCTTACCTGTAGGAGCTTTATGCTCAGTCCATCCCGGTGGTAAAGGAGGTGGAAGGGTTGGTTTGTGGGTTGATTTCAACATTTGTCGGCATAAAGTTCGTATGTGATCGTGGAAGTTGCCAGGTAAAACCTTTATGAAGTATGTCCTCAATTATTGTCGTGGTAAAATCAAAATTCAGTTCCACGCATAGGGAAGAATGCCCTCAACACAAAAATATAGCTCAAATGTTATGTGAGGCTAAAATGATGGTGAGGCTGTAGTACGAGGCTGTAAGGCCAATAGATTAAAGGAATCCGGCGCTAAGCTCCGCACTACTACGCGTGGTTCAGGTCGTGCCTGGAGCTCCAATGTGAGGTTCAAGTTGAACTTGGAGATATAATAACAACGCTATCAACGCAAAGGCGCTAATTTGTCTTCAATTATTCTACAACCATATTGAAGATCAAGCCTATCCATTTTTCGTCTTCTGCTTCTAGATTATACCCTTCTTTCAAGCAATTAAATACCCTTTTCGATAAATCGCAATCATGTCCAGAAGATATGATTCTAGAGTGAGCTCTAAATAATCAACAGCTCTCAGAAACTTGGCTAACTTGTACGAAGACTACTATCTTCTCCCCAGAAGGACGCCTTTACCAAGTCGAATATGCTCTTGAGGCTATCTCTCATGCAGGAACAGCATTGGGAATATTAGCAAAGGATGGAATCGTACTAGCAGCAGAGAGAAAGGTTACTAGCAAGCTATTGGAGCAGGATACTTCAGCCGAGAAGCTTTACATCTTGAATGAGTATGTCGAATCAGGGTTTTGCTTTTGAGATGGAATCTTCTGACACATTTCAGCAATATGATCTGCGCAGTAGCAGGTATGACAGCTGATGCCAACATCCTCATCAATTACGCTCGTCAAGCCGCTCAACGATACCTCCTCACCTACAACGAAGATATCCCTTGCGAACAACTCGTACGTCGATTATGTGATTTGAAACAAGGTTATACTCAACATGGTGGTCTTCGTCCCTTCGGTGTTTCATTCATCTATGCAGGTTACGATCCACAGAGAGAGTTCCAACTATACCAGAGCAACCCTAGTGGTAATTATGGAGGATGGAAGGCTACAAGTGTTGGTGCCAATAACGCTAGTGCGCAAAGTTTGTTGAAGCAGGACTACAAGGAGGATTGTGATCTGAAGGAGGCTTGTGGAATGGCGGTCAAGGTGTTGAGCAAGACTATGGATTCTACAAAGTTGAGCAGTGAGAAGAGTAGGTGGCTTGAACTTTAATTGGAAGTGTTTTGCTAACTTTGCTATAGTTGAGTTTGCTACAGTAGGAAAAAATAAGGATGGCACCATTTACCACCACCTCTGGGGTGCGGATGAGATCACGACATTATTGAAGGAACATGATTTGGCTAAGGATGAGACTGTACCGGATGGAGATCGAATAATCAGCTAAATATTTTCTTGATGGTCTAACTCCAGACTATGTAACAACAATGAGAATTTCATCAGCAGACAGTGATGTCAGATCAATGACCCACAAGATCATGTTTTATACCCTTTGACATTGGTGACCTTCCCTCCTCCATTGCTGCTCCATATCCCCTCCAGCTTTTTCCTATATTCGTGCAGCTTATTCAATTCCAATTGTAACTTGTCATCCGGTGAGGCGTTACTAGGAGCATTCGCGAAATTTGATTTTGCATTTCTTGTCATTTTTTGACCATACTTGATCTTTTTGCTGTAGAGGGCCTTCTCTAGAGCGTTGATATTGCTCCTAACTTTCGTATCATTATCTTTCTTCTCTTTAGCGGTTCCCCCTTTCCCCTTAACCTCATTCTTGTTTCCCTGTTGATTATTTTTATTGTCGTATGTCGATTTAGGAATGATCTGATCTCCATAGGGCTGGTACGCAGGGAGTGGGGGTAGCGTCTTTCCTGGGTATGCAGGCGGAGGCGCAATTTCAGATGGCCGTGTTAATTCTGCCTCACAAGCTACTTGTATTCCATGCGCTCGGCTCATCTCATTGGACATATATCGAGCTAAATCGGGATCATCCCGAGGAATCAAGTGCCAATAATTATTCGTGGTTTGGATAAGTTGAATCAACCGGATGCTTAGATACTCCATTTCAATACGTGAAAGCATCAAAGCTAATAAATCAAAACTCTTCTTGGGTAAGAAGGCGCTATTGTCGCGTTCGTGCTGTTCGGGCCATGAAGGAGGTACTTGTCGGAACATTGTGATTCTTTGAGTGAGATTGTTGATTGAGGCTTGTAGGTCCCGGTAGATTGGATAGCGACGATCAATACGTTCCTCCAAATCAGTCTTGTATGCCGCATCGGTAGCTGGCTCAATATATTGGCGTACGAGTTTTAATTCAGTTTGTGCCATGAGACCTCGTCCTTCTACGGCTTTCATGGCTTCGTGCACATGAAGTGCTCGTCCGTGATCATCGTCATATGGTCCATTCCAATATGCTTGACTTCCTGGCACATTCTTCTCGCGAATATATAAGTAGAGTTGCCACACTCGTTCCAAGAATCGTTGAACCTCATTTCGAACAAGTTGTGCACAGAGCTCCCATTTGTTAGAATAAGTTATGTTCTCGGAATCGATGCGAATAGGTGCGGGTTCCCATACTGGTAGCTCTATTTGACGATCCGTTATAATTATAGTAAGATTTCGCTCCGAATTGAAGAGGCCAAGATATATGCCCCATATGAGTTCCTTGAACGACTTAAAATCTATCGGTGGCGCAACATTGATGGCCCCTATCGCAGTAGCGATATTGCCAGGTACGACACCAACACCAGGCATATTCCCTTGCCACACGCCTCTCAATTGTTCCCCCATCTCGTTGATCACTCTCGCCCCCGCTCTGTTTCGCTGTTGTAGAAACATTACATAATCACTACTAACATCCTTCTGCTGAATCTCCATCTGCATCGCTTTTATCATCTGCACAGACGCAACAATATATCCTTGGATGGTGAGAAGATCCTTCTCCTTGAGATGAACACCAATTTCTCGGGCGGCAGCTTCAGTAAGTTGCCACAGCTTGTACAGATCTGAACGTATAGCTTCAATCTCTTCTCGGGGAATACCACTTCGCTCTCTCTCTTCCCGAAAAATTAATTCGCGCCGCACTACAATCAACAACTCCTCAAGCGTTATATTTTTATTAAGCGTTACTTTATGCCCCACTGGAGCCCGAGCAGCTTCGAGATCAGCAGCACAGGTCTGAATTTGTCGCTGCATATCCAATAGTCGGTTAAAATGTCTATCTCTTTCATCGCGATACTGTGTCTCTTGAGCAATTCTCGATCTTGTTCTCGCCCGTGAGGATTCGAGTTCCTCTTGTAGATGCGAAAGATCTGCCTGTGGGTTGAAGTTGGCCTCTCCCCTAACTCGATCTAGATCCTGTTCGAGATGCACGACTCGACCGGATACCCAATTTGACCAACACGGACAATTAGGAAGCGTCTCAGGAAGGGCATGATTTTGATGTTCACAGTTATTTCCGGTTTTGTAATCATTCCATATTCGTAGGCCATCGTTCGTGTCTGGGGGAAGCATTGTAACGTCTAGACTGAAGTTGTGGGTGGCTGGCTAGTGAAGGTAGAAGTTATGCGATATAACCTCAAAATAAACCGAATTGTATATAGAGGGCGAAGCATGCTCAACAAATGGGTTGAAGATTCAATCGCAGTACAGAGAACCAGGTTGTGAGCTTTCCAATAAAGAAATCTGGTATTCCGGTAACATTTGACAAATAATATACTATCGATAAGTACAAAGGAATTGTTAGAAAAAAACTTCCCTGCCAAAACCGGCAGTCATGTTTTCAATGACAAGGGAAAACACTATTAACACATATAAATATAGAATAAGCACAGACTTTAGGAACGGTTGTCTTGGTAAAGACCAATCATGTACAAATTTACCAGTTCCGGTAAGAACGAGGGCAGGTTCCATTAGAGCCAGTTCTATGAGTATCAAGTATCTTCTGGATGAAGATACGTCTTTGCTGGTAAAGTAGGTGCATTTTAATATGAAATAATCGCATGTGCCTCTCGCTCTCGCCATCGCCATTAGAGGGCTTTTTCCGCGTTACTACTCCGCTCCGAACCCAATATTCCAAGCATCATGAAGAACGGAGTAAAATACACGTCACCATGGCGACGAATCATACAATGGACCATTCCAGTCATTCGGAGCGTCTTGATCACAGACCCAAAACTCCTTCTTATAGCTGGAACTGCAACTGCTAGAGCTTTTGATGGTATGATTGGGCAATACATCCCAACAAATGTTTCAACTTTCCAGTAGATTTCAGATTCCGTTTGTCCAGTCAATATGCAAGTGATGAAGATTAACATTCGAAACTGTTACAGGGTACCTCGACGGTCTTTGGCGGAGAATAAATCGTTAAGGTCCAATGGCTCAACGAAGAATAAAAGACAAGCCATGAACAAAGCCTCTCATCTCATTGATTGCCCGTATTGACTGTATATCTTAGGAATATACATCGGGGAAAGGGCGGTTTTGGTAGTCCTCCAGACAATCCCTGAAAGGATAATACGTAACGATCGTCTTTCTGTGCTCTTGTGAAAAGCGCGTGGTATAGAACCGCATCAGCTTGAAGCCATTAACTCGAGCTGGGCCGATTCTTTCTAAACCGACTCTAATATCTTCTAGATCATTGAGAACGTCATTGGGACGTCCTCTTGTTGGAAAGGAGAAAAGCCTCGAGGGTCTCTCCGGTAGATTCGACCAAGTATGCAACCATCCCTCGGGTTTCTGTCCAACAATATTACTCGGAGGGAATTCCCGTTCGACCTTGCGAAGCAGGGTCCTTTTGAGTTCAACGAATGGCTGGGATGTTATCGGAATATATGCACTACTCTTGTTTCTTTCGACATTTAATTTACCAGTTTCGGTCTCTGCACGAACATTGTATTCAGGATCGGCCTCAAAAGGATCTATTGAGAAACTGGATTGCTCGTCCGCAAGTTCTCTCAAAAGCCAGTCCATGCGAAATCCATATTTATGAGGAATTCTTTCTCGAAGTGTGGGCTCAAATCGAGGGTTGAATGCATATCTCCTTGCAAGGAAACCAATTTTCTCATCAGCGAGAACTTTTTGCGTCCATGTCTCGTCGAAATATGCAGCTATAAGTAAATGGTGCTTACTTACAGGTTTAATACGTTCCCAAGGAGCTGGCATGCGTTGTGCACTATGTTTCAGACCGACGTATGATTTTGACATTGACAGTGGTGTGTAAGAAACAAACCCTGGGGGTATCCTTTGCGCCATCCCGGAGAAAAGCGTGGAATGGGATGTTTGATGTTATAGGACGAATGTTGCTTCGAGAAGCTGAGGGATGATGTTTGAGGTTTGAGGTTTGCCATGGGAAACGAATTTTCCAATTCAAGTTCACGTGATTTGATAAATCCGGAGAATCTAGGTGACCGAGCCTAAACCATCCCGTGCCGAGCCACCGGGAATCAATCTTATATTTGATAAATATTGCATTTGAATTCATATCTCGATTTCAACACATACACGACGAACCATAATTCACTGTCCACTTAATAAATGGCGATCTAAAGCTCGTCCAACATTTCTAGAACGATCCCTAAGAAATCGGCTTATATCGTGTGCCTATTCTGTTACGGCCTTCAAATGGGCGCCGGTCGGCTCAAAAATATGTGCCGTGGCTGGAAATGCATGGACATACATCACCCAGATTCGGGATCCCTTTCGTATAGAGGCATGCTGCATGATTTGATTGCAAAATATTAACCTGGCTTTACCGGGTACCACCAAATTTTACCTGATTATACCAGAATTGACTAAAAGCTGACCGGTGTACGGTATGAAAGGGAGTTCCGGAATCAACAAATTCGGCATGGCCAGGTTCTACTGTGCTAGGTATTGAGTCTTGACAAGGTGATCTGGATCTGATGGGACAACCAACATCAACGCAACAGTCGACACCCCGGCAACGTGATTTGACCACCAAACTTCTACATCATTCGCTCGCTGCTGGATGGCAGACAATCAACTCAGTTGGTATTTGTGGGACAACATGTTGGTGGTTATATTTAATAACAATGTCTACTAGTATCATACAATACTTCTTTCTTGTGGCAAGTTTATCATTACCGATCTTTGGAAACTGAAACTTCTACCCTTTTTCGCTCACAGCCTACTCATCTCCACCATGTCCACCACCACTGATCTAGGTGTTGTGCTCGTCACCGGAGGTTGTGCCTACCTTGGTTCTCATCTAGTTAAACTTCTAAGCACAACGACCACATCTGACATCCATGTCATTAGTCGGAACCCCAAGACAAATATCCTTCCAAATGTCAAATATCACGCAGGAGATATAAACGACCATCAACACGTGTCTGACATTCTCGCCGAAATTAAACCAAAGGTTATTATTCACACTGTTTCTCCCAGACACACGGACTCAGCAAAGATCCTCCGCAAGACCAATATCGAGGGGACTAGCGTTCTTCTTGAGTGTGCAGCTAAGAATCAATATGTCAAGGCATTCATCTACACCAGCTCGGATTCAACCCTTGTTAACACACCTCAAAAACAAGGTTTTAAACTCACCGAAGATGTCGCGAAACTGTTCACAGAAACCAGCAAAGAAGCCAACACTTACTCAAAAACCAAAGCCATGGCGGACGCGGCTGTTCTAGCTGCAAATGATCCCCCAAATTTGTATACGGCGACTCTGCGTATACCCAGTTGGTATGGAAATGAGAGCTATAGTACGGAAGTTCTGTTGGGGGCTATCAAGAAAAATCAACATATGATGCAGATTGGAGATAATAAAAGAAATTTTGGTTTTGTCTTCATTGAAAGTGCCGCCATGGCACATATTCTGGCTGCGAAGGCCTTAGTTCACGAGGTTAACATTGATGCCGGATTTTATGGTAGAAACAATGCTCAGGAAATTAGCAGTGCGACTCCCAAGAAGGTTAATGGGGAAGCATTCTTCATCTCCGATGAGTGAGCATGCCGTACTTTACTTTCGCACGTAAAGTTGTCGCCATGGCAGGTTATCCGGTCGCAGAACATGAGGTAAAAGCTATGCCATATCGATTTGTTCTTGGCTTCACTATTCTCAGTGAGTGGTTGTGCTGGGCTTTTACCTTTGGAACGGTAACTCCTAGTTTTCGGCAAGGAGAGATCGAGTATCTAGGTCTAGGGACTGACTGGAGCATTGAGAAGGCGAAAGAGAGACTGGGATATGAGCCGGTAAGGGATCAGGATGAAGTGCTGAGAGAAGTGGTTGCTTTTGAAGCTAAAAGATTGGGAATAATGTAGCACAGGATCGAGTTGCTTGAAACAGGAGATTTGGATGTTCTTGACACAGCGATTACTTGTAATTGCAAGTTCCTTCTAGTGTCCAAAGATAGCATACCTTCCATGTAATGTGGCGGAATCAACATTATTGTGAAGAATGTCAGGACTTGTACGGAATCCAAATTCGTAAAACTATGTGAGAATGTATCAGGTCATTTCACTGGGCTGGCTGTGACTCGTAGCTCCGTACCCAATCCAGAGATTCGTCAATGACAATCTTGAGAATAACTGTGAGCCCCTCACACCCCTCTTTTGACTATAAAAATTATGGCCATGTAGTCACCGCCAATGTAACACTTTTACACTACAAATAGCATTTTTTCCACCTCTCTGTTGACACTCAGCGAAATGGAATTAGAGTAGCAAAATGTCAAAATACTGTTTCTCAATCAATCAAACTTCATACAAAAATGAAAAAATGGTGGTCCGAAAGTAGGGTAGGTACCCCCACTTTACCTTACTCAAGCACGTCAAGGTACAGTATGTCCGGTTTTACTAGCGAACCATGAATCGTTGTAAGCCAAATAACGACGACAAATGATAATATAAATCCCTAGCACACAATGATCTTTCGAGTCTCTGAGGCCGGAGAGATTGCACAGTTTATTTGAAAGAAGTTTTTGTTGTTTGCAACTGGGTCAACATGCGTAGACTCGAGATAGATAAGGACCAAGCCCCACCATTCGCCATTCTAGGTCCACCATTCGAGCACAGGTGATTGACCGCTTCAGGTTAACCTTGGCGCCTAAGGCTGAAAACGCCCCATCCAAAGAACTTTGATACTAGACTAACAATATTACACGACCACAATATTAACCAAAATACGTCTTCTCATGATGATTGACTACTCAATCTTAGTAGAACACTTGCACAGAAAACATGCAAGTGAATCAGATCTTACATCCTCATTGTTCTACTATTTGATCAGTCTCTCCATGGCTGACGGATCCCACGGTAGGGGGGCCTCTCTGGAAAGCATGCCATCATCTACCGCCCTCGGCGTTTCCAATCGTGGAGATGAAAGGAATGGCACTTTTAACCTTTTTCTTACACAGTCATATATAGATCTCGACGCATACCCCAGAAATGGAGTCGCATCTCCATAGACAAGATAAGCATCGCGATTATGACACCAAGTTTGGTGCAGTGAGCTCGCCAAGGCTTCTGTGAAGCTCCCCAAGTTTTCGAGTGTGTGAACCTTTTTATCAAAGGTAGAATGATACAGGAAAGTGCCGCGCAGGGATTTTGCCACGAAGGCAAACCTTTTTTTGGAAATTCATGCTGACTGGTAGATCCATCACTCGCTGCGCTTCGACCCAAACGCTGGAAAGTACCCTCCACCAGCTGAACTACTCAGACCTGCCTTCAGGACATACTTTTCGTGCAAAAGTATGCGAAATTGTGATTCATAGCTGTCCAGAAAGCTCTGATTTAATGCGCGAAGGTCAAGCGCTTGACAAACTGCTAAAAGATGTGCAGCCATTAGTTGACAAAGCACTTCATTTGCCATGTTGGTAAATTTGGCTGAGATTAGCGCGAGGAAGTTGAGCGGTTGGTTACCCATCTCGGCAGTCAATACTGGAGTTGAGAGAAAACCGAGCTCCGCTGGCAGTGCAGCGATATTAAGATCGGTGCCTTTGAAGATGTATGAGGTATTTGGATCCTCTGCCACGAGATTCGGTGGCAAGCCACGGCTGGTGGCTGGATCGATCTCTTCTGTACACGGCGTGAAAAGCATTCTACCAATTGACTGTATTCCTTGGCGTGCTTTTTCCATTGCTGACGTCACTGCTTTGGCTTGAAAGTTTCCGCCGTGGAGGAACTCGCCATTTGGGCCCAAGATGGGATTATCTGTTGCAGAGTTCTCTCGGTTGTAATTTGCTGATGGAAAAATGGCCCCACCCATTGCGACGCTGTTCGGATGGAATTTTCCACTCCTGTGATTAGTTCAGTAAGGTTAGAGCCTTCTAGGAACCTGAGGATATTATTAGCAGCTTCGATCTAGATTAAAGTTAGCGTTTGTTTTGCATGCATTCAGGTGTACAAGTGACTTACCTGTCCTGGATGAGGTCGAACTTCGGCAAAGAACGGATTAAAGCTTTCAGTCGTGCCTTTCAGCGCCTCTACGCTCATAGCTGTCAGAATTGGCTGGAGAGAGCTAGGCTATGCGTATCATGAAATACTATCGCCGCGGCTGCTGCAGATATAGCTGTGCCGTTCACTATGGCCAATCCTTCTTTGGCCTCCAGAATAGCAGGCTTTAAACCGTACTTGTGGAAAGCTTGATTTGCATAGAGATTTCGGTCGTCTCGCGAGACAATGCGTATGGTTGTTTTTCCCTGTCTGGCACTACCTTTGTATGACAATGGACTGAGATCACCAGATGCTGATATACTACCTCGGAGAGGAATCATTGGGATAATATTATGTGTCAAAAGATCTTGCATTCTCTCCACAATGAAAGGGCGAACCGCCAAACAGCCTCTAATAAGTGAATTTATTCGAATTGAGATTGCTGCGCGAGTCCAGGACTCTGGCAAGTGGCGTAGGTCCATGCATCCGTCAATGTCGGGGTCCTACGGATGCTTTTCCGTGGATTTTTCCAATATGTCCGACCGATAGTCTCTATCCCCTGGAGGCAGTATGCCATAATGCAGTTCGCGGATAAGGATCCGCTGCAGTTCGAGAGTTTTGTTAGTGCGAACGTCTGCGGTCTTTCCAAAACCTGTATTCACCCCTAGCGTGTTACGGGAGCTGCCTCTAGGGTCACGTGGAAGTGTCTAGAGATCTCTCGAG
>JBBMOJ010000606.1:0-19774 GCA_038090695.1 Sclerotinia spermophila | reverse complement strand
CGAATATACCCCCAAAAGTGGGATTCTGCCAGTATATCGCCTAATTAGGCTTAGGCGTTCAGTTGGTCAGGGTGTTCAGTTGAGGGGTAACACCTTTTATATCATGAATTTATATATCGTATATCATCATCAATTATACGAGTAAGAGAGTATATAAATCTAATTGTTCTACTCTCTGAACCTCTATATTTTATAATATCTTAAATCAATTCAATACTATAAATATAAATGTAAATCTAGAGTGTTTAAACTTATCCTCCTTTAATCTTACACCTGAATTAATAACTTGTTACGGGAAGAATAAGTCCTATATAAACCTAATTAGCTACACAGCTATTCGAACGTCCTTTTAGTATGATATAACTAGTTTCTAATAAACCTGACTTTTTTTTGATCTAATTAACTTCTTGTTAAGTCTAAATATATAAATTTCAATCACTTTCAATTCAATCAATATAATCTCAAATTGAAAAAACTCTTTTGAATAATAGAAATCTTAATTAATAGAATGAATAAATTAATTTTGAATAGTTTCGATAATAAATAGAGATAGCTAGAAGTGATTAAGTGAAAATTCAATTTTCGAAAAAATCAAAAGACTGAAAATCATATAAAAAAATCGAATATTTAATTAACTATTTTAATTCAATAATAAGATAATTTGTAGACTCTGTTAATTAAATTGAATAATATAAGAAAGAGATTTTTCAATTTAAAGCTCTAATATTGATTGAATTAAAAATGATTGATATTTATATTTTTGGATTTAGTAAAAAATTGATAAGATTAAAAAAAAAGCCACATTTATTAGAAGCTAGTTCTTAAATCGGGTGTAACATTAGTTATACTATTTACTACATTAATTATAATATCACCTTATTTATCATTTATTACTATATATATTTATTAACATTATTCTCCAAAATCCCCCCCCCCCTTAGATAAACAAACCTTTGGATTTCCCACAATTCGTCCTCTTCAATTTTGTTGTCAAGATCTCAATTACTTAATTAATTATTATCTGCTCGAACTAAGATAAAGTAGATCCGGCATCTGTACACGAATAAAATAATGGATTCCGATTCTTCTACTCCCTCAATCTCATATCCCATTATCGACTCCCACATCCACCTCTTCCCCGAAAGTGAGCTCGATACCCTTGCCTGGAATACGCCTTCAAGTCCTTTATACAAACAACATTCTCTCGATGAATTCACAGCTGCTACATCTTCTGCTCCTTCACTCGAAGGTTTTATATTTCTCGAAACGGATCGCAAGAATGATTTGAAACGCGGGGAACAAGATGGTTCGGGTTGGGAAATGCCACTCAAAGAAGTATCATGGCTTAAACGAATTGCATTGGGCCGACCTCTTGAAGGAGAAGGACATACTGCGGAACATGCAAAGCTTTGCAAAGCAATTATACCATGGGCGCCGGTACCGAGTGGAGAGAAGGTGTTGGAGAGATATGTAAAGGAGGTTGAGAGGGAGGCAGAAGGGAGTTGGGGGTTGGTGAAGGGGTTTCGATATTTGGTGCAGGATAAGGAGAAGGGGACTATGCTTACAGCACAATTTATAGAGGGTTTAAAGTGGCTTGGAAAGAAGGGGTTTGTATTTGACTTAGGAGTCGATTTACATTCCGGTGGGAAATGGCAATTAGAAGAGGCGATCGAGATGATGGAAAAGGCTCATGAGGGAGTTGAAGAGGGAGAAAAAGTTACGGTTATTATAAGTAAGTTTGATCATATAATTTTTTTGCTACGATATTCGAGCAATGCTAACAATATTCCTTATATAGACCACCTCTGCAAACCCGACTTCTCAATCTATAACACTCAAACCGATCCCTCTTTCCTTTCCTGGCGCACTGCCATATTCAAACTCAGCAAATACAGAAATACATACATGAAGCTCAGTGGATGTTTTTCAGAAATGCCGGATTCCCTAAAGAAAGCTCCTGTAGATGAAATCGTCATGGCACTACAACCATATTTAGCAGTGATTCTTGCTACGTTTGGTCCTTTCAGAACAATGTTTGGATCTGACTGGCCAATTTGCACGATTGGGGTTGAGGATGCTTGGGGAAAATGGAGGGAAGTGGTTATGAGGTTTTGCTACTTGGCTAGTTTGAGCAAGGAGAATCAGATTATGATTTGGAGTGGCACGGCAATTAAAGCATATAAGATTGGGGAGGAGCTGTGAGACTGGGGTTATGAAAATTATGAAAATTATGAATGTCAGTAGGTGGAAGCAGAAGATAGTACATGGGGTGAAGGTCTAAAAGCAAGCGAATAGTATTTCATAATTGGGATGATTTTATCTTGATTCTTCCAAGTAAGTCTAGATATTCTAGGAACGCAATTGAACGGTCAGTTGTCTTTACCAGATCTATAAAAGGGGATCTCACACAATGAACGTGTCATATCCACCTTCTTGTTCTAAAATACAGCACATATTTACAGCTTCAAAAGGCTTCATTTCATCATCCACTTTACATCAAATGACCTCGTCTCAATTTCATTTCCACTCCATTTTTTATCAATCTCAAATACTAACCGACACCACCAATGGTTGAGTCTCGTAAACTTTCTACCCCGCCATAACTCGCTTCGGGTCAATAAATCCCTAGTGGGATCCTCGTTCATTGATGTCCCGAACAAATATACCTTGAATAATCACCTCAACACTCAGCACCATGAATAAAAGCATACGTTTCCTATAACTCAAGGACATCAAAGATACTTCTCGAAACCCCATCTTCTACCCTTAACCCCAGAATCCCAAACCTCAACATTTTTCCCACCTCCAAAATGTCACAACCCCCACCCCCAGGCGTCTACGTCCCCGTTCCCACATTCTTCCTCCCCCGCTCCTCCCCCTCCTATTCCTCCATCGCCTCGCCCCTCGACTCCGAAACCCAAGCCGCGCACTCCATCCATCTCGCGCGTGCGGGTATCAAAGGATTGGTCGTTTTGGGCAGTACCGGGGAAGCCGTGCATCTTTCGAATGCGGAGAGATATACCGTGTTGAAGGGGTGCAGAGATGCATTGGATAGAGAAGGGTTTGGTGATGTGGGGATTGTGGCCGGGACGGCGAGTCAGAATATTCAGGAGGTGGTGGAACAGTTACATGAGGCAAAGAGGGCGGGAAGTGCGTGGGGATTGGTGCTTGTGCCGGGGTATTTTTCGGGGGCGAGTACGCAAGAGGGGATTATTGAGGTGAGTTTTTCTTCTTCTTTTGTAATGTGAGGAGATTGGTAGACAATCAACAGTCATCACGATGGGAATCGTGTCCAGGAAATCCTCGCTAACCCCTCATCCCCACACAAAATAGTGGTTCAAAGCCGTCGCAAACCAGAGTCCCATCCCCATAATGATATACCACTACCCGGGGGTCTCTAACTCCGTGCGCGTCACGCCGCAAACCTTTACCACGCTGGCCGCGCACCCCAATATCGTCGGCTGCAAACTCTCGCATGGGGATATTTCGTACCATGCGCAGATTGCGCTGTCGCCCCATATCGACCATGCGCATTTCCATACGTTTACGGGATTGGGCCAGCAGTTGTTGCCGGCGATTAGTATTGGATGTAAGGGGACGATCGATGGGAGTGCCGGGTTTTTCCCCAAGAGTGTGGTGAGGTTGTATGAGTTGAGTGTGAAGGAAAATGTAACGGCGGAGGAGAGGAAGGAGAGGGGGTTGCTGCAGTGGAAGGTGAGTGGGGTGGAGGAAATCGTGGTTAAGTATGGGACGGTGGGGATTAAGGAATGTGTTTCGAGGATACTGGGCTTGGGAGAGAAGGATGGAACGAGGTTACCTCTTGTGGGGGGGATTCCGGGCGGAGATGCGGAGTGGGAGAAGTGGAGGGGAGTTATTGGGGAGTTGGAGGAGGTGGAAAAGAGTTTGTAGATTGTATGTGGTCGTTGGCGATGGGTTGGCTGCGATGCTATGATTTATAGGGCGAGGTTTCGTGTGCATAGTTTGCGTAGATGCGAATGTATTCGAGGAGAATAAATACAATCATGACAAGGTCTGCACAGAGAAATGCGGCTGTTTGATATCGGGTACATATTTTCTTACCCATTGTGTTTCTGAAAACCTGAAGAAACTCGAATTCCATCCTTCAATACGATATATCGCAGCTTGGCTCACAACTTCTTTCCCATACTTTTCTACAATCTCGTTTATTTTCTTTGAGAAATATAGCACAGTACAGCATATCACAATATTCTTGCCAAAATTTTCATGTAATGAGATATGCAAATATCATTCTAAACCTCACTTTCTGACCATATCAACCGGTCAAATCTACGCAGAGTCCAGATCTCACTACTTATCACCCAGCATTTTCATCACAGGAAACTCACTACTCACTACTCATAACTCATTGCAAATGAAACAGATGTACTCAAAATTTCAATTGAAAAAATTATTTGAAAGAAAAGAAACAAACATCTAAACCTCAAATGTAAACGCACAATCGCAAACTCGTTAATGTAAGTAAATCCATCCTAACGTTGTCCTTCTATGGAAATACCCATGTCGATTTGTGGTTCCAATAGATCCTTCCTTCCAGAGAAAGTATCCACGCAAGCAAAGAAAGAATGTGGAGGAATAAGTTAAGTATCTACACGCATAAATTCGATGAAACTAAGATGCTGGAGCTGGCTTTTAGCAGTAGAAACCTCCAGAGCTGTGGAAATATGTAATCTAGCTTTGAGTGTGAAAACACATCTGTCCATCCAGGGAGCTAGATTGGTATTGCGGACGGAATGGTGGTCGCTACCTACATAGCTGGAATAGAATGGTACATCGATGAAATGCTCGACGGTATGAAGACAGCTCGCTGCTTGCAGAGTGATCAAAGGACTAGGCTGTTGCAGTCACAGTAGTGAAAGTAGTGGTTGTTGTAATGACAGTAGTGATTTTGATTCCGGACGCATAGGAAAGAGATGAAGCTTTAGCCTCCTTGTTGCAAATCGTCGAAGTCGATTCGACGGGAAATTTAATAGAGATTTCTGTAGGATTCAGTTTTGATGCTCTAGAAGCTTGGGCCGAGGCTGGAGAATGGTTAGCTGAAGATGATAATGGTGAATTGCTTGGATTTGACATTGCTGGTCTTGAGATTGGCAATGTTGAAGACGCCGATAGATTTGTGGACAAATTTGGAGAAGAAAAAGAAGAAGAAGAAGAAGAACCAGAACCAGAACCAGAAGAAGAAACAGAGGTATAAGCAGAAGAAGCCAACACACTGCTTGAAGGGCAAACATACTCGCTATCGCGTTTTTGACGTCTTTCGCGTCTTTCTTCGGACTTGCGCTTCTTCGGTCCAGTATTGAATGGATATCTAAAATATCTGATTAACAAGGAAGTCCTGAATTGATATAAGAGAACTTACTGAATATTGGCGCAATTATTGGTGTTTGGACACTTCTTGTAAAGTGAAAGTAAACCAGCAGCTCCACAAATCTGTTGATTATTGCCAGAGCAAGGCATCGTGCAGCCTCCTAGAAGACCTTGAACGGGATCTCTACCAGCAAGCATTTTGTTGTCGCAGAAGCACTGTGTAGAATATTCCAAACCGGCAATACTAAAGCCTTTGCTATTGCAGAAGTCAATACATTTTTCGATCGTCATGCCTGTATTATCTTGAAGTGAATCCCCTTGGAGAGTTCGAGGTTGACCTGGTAGATCAGAGCCACATCCCAAATATGCGAAACTCTTCGATTTCGTAACGTCAGTATAAGGCCACATCGGTGTACCAATGGTGGTGGTAGCACCACATCCACTTTGTGGACTGGCATTTCCAGGACCATTTTGGACTTCGTTGCAACCAGGAAGTTTGGGTAGAACGCCCGAAATTTGCTCGTGAACTGATGGAGGGATTCGGCAACCATTTGCTACCTCGTTGGATGTGAGTTTAAAGACGGGACATTTTTCTATGACTCCACTTTCGTCGGTGCATTCATTAACAGCTCTTTGTAAAGTTGGTACATCCCAACCATTGACAAAATCACCATGAAATCCGTAGCCAGTTGGGTCTCCCATAGACCAGACGAATGGTTGAGAATTGCCATACCACTAGCAAGTTGATTGTTAGCATCAATGTCTGGTATATAAGCTGATAATTCGAGGTTCTTTCATTTGTGTTGAACTACAAGTCGGACAATGAAACCCTTCAATCTCGTGCAAGTAGAAACAAGAAAACAAATGTATTTACCTTATCGGCAAAATCTGGAGTATCCCAGAGAATCTCGAAGAAAATTGAGACGAGACGTTTCGGATGAGTGGGAGGACAATGTCCACTATCTGAAAAGCTAGGATAAGCCATATGAGACTTATGATCAGGAGAATCCAAATTCTTCCCATCCCAACATGATGGAAAAAAGACTTGTGTTCGGAGTCCGTATGGGCATGGATAATTTGGGAATCCGTTTGTCTGAGGCTTATCTGTACCGAGACAGACATAAGTGACTGCTTGTTGCTCTAAAGAGCTTGCGTTGTAGGATCGAAGGAATGGATTTCCCGCAATCATGCGGAAGCCCTCGGGGAAGGCCAAAAGGCCTTTGGAGTACTCGGGATCCAATGGATCGCTTCGCTGCCTATGCCCTCAGAGTTAGTAATAACCCAGAGGTAGAATATTGAAAGGTAGACATACAAGTAGTAAACTGTAACACCACCATTTTGGCCGACAGAGATGAAACTACCATTTTGAGCTCTGTAATACAAGTTTGGGGTCCAATAATTGGAAAGATCCTTTATTTGGTTAGTTAAAAGATAGACCTTGATATTTTGTGAAAGCTTACCTTTGTGACAGTACAAGAAGTGCAAGTTGATGCTTGAGTAGAAGCATAATTCATAGAGAAACCAAAGCCATTGCCACTGTAGATTAGAAGGATTATTATAATGCAACAAGGTAATACTTGAAAGAAAACGAGGAGTTGAGTGGTGTTGGACTTACCCCATAATAGTATGAACATGACCAGAGACACTACCCGGGTTGACAACTGGGTCAGATCTCTGGACTACAATTGGATTCTGACATGGCAGACGCCAAAATGCCAAGGCAGGATTGATGTTGAATGTGAGAAGGCATAAAGCCAACTGGAGCAAGGTGTTGGTTTGCATGCTGAATGTTTGAACTTCAAGCGATGAATGTTATGGATTTGATTTAAAGAGCGTGAGACCAGCTGCTAAGATCAAGATGTTAAAGAGGTCGTAAATGATTGAATTGAAAAGAGTGTCACAGACACGAAGTTGTTCGAAAGGTGTGGATTCGAAAGTCGATGCAAACTCGAAGGTATGAGGAGTATTTAAGAGTATTGTTAATAACAACTACAATCAGAAGCAAAACAATACAAACGTTTGTGGAACTAACCGAACCAGTGAAAGAAGACATTGAAATATTAATCTTAATGAAAGGTATGAGATATTTGGTGAATGATGAAAGTCATTCCACCTCATGTCGTATTGTCTAAAAGATAATATAATATACTTGGCACCATATCTATTGGTGCTCAGGTTTATTAGATATTAAATTATTCAATGTGATCTTGGAAAGGGGCCGATAAATAAATCCCATCAATACCAAATTTCATGCTCTGCTGGTTGAAGTGAAGTTGGAAGGTAATCTTTCTCTATTACAGCAAGGATATTTTATCGAGGAAACTGTCCAAATATTTACAAATAAATGAAAATTTCGGGTGGCTCAAACTTCTCAACGGGAACATGTCAAATGCCTAGAGCTGCCTAAGTATGTGTGTGTCAATCCTTGTGTTGGTAGTAGTTGGGAATTAATGATTTCACACTTTCTAAATCTTGACAGGTAAAAATGCGTCCCGCTGCAGCCATCCGATCTGTACCGCATTAGAGTAAACAGCTAAATGATTATCACTTTATTTTGGATTTTAGAACTTGTCAGATTGTCTCAGATGTTTGTTGGGACGATGGGAGAATATCGAGAGCCACCTAGTATCTATCACAAAACAATCCAGGGCTCAACATGAGATGAATTCTGAGAGTCTATGACCAAGTGATCTGATATGTGAGTGCCACGAATCTTCATTGATGCAGTATGGGCCTCATCTTTGCAGGCTAGCTAAAGGGGCACTGGTAAGGTTAAAGGTGTGAACAGTCGAAAGACATTCATACTATCTCGCTGTACTTACAGTGCTATAGTACACTTTGTGATGTCTTCTCTTCTGGTACCCGGTTGAAAGACACTTCGCATATTCACATCGATGTATAGGAGAAACCTTGTCCCAGTAGCTCGTTTCGATACCGTGCACCACGGCCCCCTGCCGCAGGTGATGGATGTGACATCATTTGACATCCGTGGGGACGGTAGATTACCATATACACTCAGTATTCAAGATCTTGCATAAGACGAATGCTGTGCAATTCTGTACGAGATCAAAATGATTCCAGGCTTATTTCCGGTTCAAATGTTGAAGAGGTGTGTTGTGTCATTAGCATTGTGTCGGTATTGTGAGAGGTTGTACACTTACGGCGACGTCCATGTCCGTGACGGAGAATATATGCTGTGTAAGCATTGCCAACCCACTGCCGTACATTATAAATATAAATATGAATATTATATGTATGCATGATTCGTGTTTCATGGCTTGGCAGACCTTCCAAAATATGCAAGGTTACATACAAGTTTATCGCCAGGTTAATGATTGGTGATTTACACAACATGACGAGGTAGGAGGGAGGCTGATTGTTTTTTTAAG
Source organism: Sclerotinia spermophila (assembly GCA_038090695.1). Taxonomy (NCBI): domain Eukaryota; kingdom Fungi; phylum Ascomycota; class Leotiomycetes; order Helotiales; family Sclerotiniaceae; genus Sclerotinia; species Sclerotinia spermophila. The sequence continues at coordinate 11,039 of JBBMOJ010000606.1, read as the reverse complement.
AAGAGTCCAAGTCTGGGGAAATAATTAATGATCATGGATTTTAACCGTAGTGGGGATTCAGCCACTACTAGTGCTTGCTACCTTAACACCTCTACTTTTCTGTTTCCTATCTTCTTATTTTTTCAACATCCATACTTCGGTCCGAATTACATACAAAGAAAAACTGTCAAGAAGATTCATTACCATTCATTCAATAGCTTCAATGTTGCTTTCCAATCAATGATCAGTAAGATGCAATATAACCTCACATATACTCTCTTCTATTTGAAAATGTGGCAGACTGATATCATTCTCATTGAATAACTTCCTATACCCAATACCTGGACTTCCATACATCATTGGAATTCTTCTAATTGTGGCTTCGAATTCTTCCATTGTTAAAATATCTTCACTTCGTATCTTTCAATTACAACTCCATACCAATCGAGTGTAACTCCATCCTCTTCATTTACAATCCATGCCGTTCAGATGCAACTCCGTGTTATTTGGCTCCTGCCACATCTGTCGTCTGACACGCAGCTGCAGAAAATCTATCAGTCTAGCTTCGGCATTGATGCTTTACATTTCTATTTCTGTTGTATAAATCCTAGGTGGATGAAAGAACATGCATTTCAACCAATTGGAGACTAAGAATCGAAGGATGGACTCATTCTTCAAGCTGATCTCTACAATCTTCGACTCATAAGGTATGTAGTGACGGCAGCCAAAAAGATTGTTGCTATCAATTCACTCAATAATCCTGGGAGTCATCTTGCTGGCCGAAAGAAGCAAGTCAATACCCCATCGGACATCCTAAAATTCCAAGAATGGAAATTTTCCTTCATTGGTAGAGCGTACCAGACTTTCCCCAGACTTTAAGAAACGTTGGAATGTCACTGCCGAGAAAATCCACATCTCACCTCATGGGTATCTCACTGCATTGTCGAGGACATCGCTTTCATCGGCCATTGATTCATGAAAAGGACCGAATTTGAAACAAAAATTGCAACTATTGACACCATGAAACTCAATCACATCTTCAAAATCCAATCATACCTGTCCTCGGTTTTTCTTTTACTCTACCGGAACATGTGCCAGGCCGTAATTTCAACCAAAACTACAAGTTTGAGCTTGAACAGAGACTGCCGCTTCCTTCATGATGGGTATGCATTTCAGCCCTAATTCTAAACTCGGCTCAGAGAAATATATGCGACTGGAGCACTTTTTGAAGCAATCGATACCTATTTCTTTGCACGCAATCAACCCTTCGTTACGCACAATTGGAAATTTTTACATGACAATGCCTGATACTTATAATATACACGAGCCTGTTTCCTACAAGCCAGGAGTACTGTATACTTTGCTCCGTCTGATCCCATAGAGCTTTGTTTGATCTGGGGATTATAGGCTTATCGGCAAGGAGGTTGGAGATAATGGAGTATGAATGGACCCAGCCCTAAGTGGTAAGAACTGGTAAAGCGCTTCCAGTCTCCAGCCAGATATACAGGTGGGTTTTGGGGCAGTGTGTAAGTGCTGATGATACCTAGCAATGTGGTATGAGGTGACAATATCATCTGGATATATTTCTACTTCCTAGTAACGTCCACATGATGGTATCGAAGATAATGATGCATGATGTAGGGGGAAAACTTTCAATTTTCATAGGCAGGATAAGAGTTCTTTTTCTTTTGATGAAAACATTGCCTACATCATCTATGAGCAATCTCCCTACCTCTTTATCGTCTCTCTCTATATTTATATTCAGTCTCAAATGATTTCTTCTCCCTCCCCGACTTTCAAACGACCCCTCCTCCCAATCAAAGACACAGCTTTTACTTTCAATCGCCTTCGCCCCAGCTAACCACCCACCCCATCTCATTAGCCAAAATTCGGACCTCAATTCAGTCATTGTCATTGAAAAATACCACAAAAATATGGAGAAATTTACCATCCCAAATAATCTTCCTCACAAACTACCATGTGTAATCATTACCATTTATTTCTCCTTTCCCCTTCTCACCCCATTCGCTATCCTTTCAAGCTCTGTTTTAGTAATCGCAACTCACCATTTTCAAAAGTCCACATTGCTTTCCAATATTTAGGGACTCTGAATGGTGTAATAATTTTATTGGCCGGAAAAAGTATAATGCCTGAAAGCAATATAATACTTGAATTCAGGTAGATGTTCGGAATAAATACAATGTTGGAAAATAATACAATCAATGTTTGGAATAAGTTTAGCATTCAAAATGAACTCATAATCTCAAATAATCTGAATGTTTGAATTAACTGAATTCAGGAATTGAGGACTTTGGAGTATTATTGATTGCAGTCCTGACTTTCGGACACTCTGATTTACACACATCGTCGTCCTCATCTCACTGAGATCTTAGTTCGAACCCTATAATACAGAATTTCAATGCTTCTTTGATCGATGTGCATCTCTCAAAATTTATCTGGATTCCGATTCTATCAGATCAACTATGGATTCAAATGGGCTAAGTACTTTGATCCGTCACTTTTCATATAGCCTTAACGAACAAGGGAATTTTGTATAGCATGGAATTGTAAAAGCAGGTAGAGAAGAGAAAGAGGGAGGATGTAGAAAACGAAGAAGAGGCAAAGATAAAAAAATCTGTATAGAAGATACAGAAATTGCTTGGATGTCTTCTTAAATCGCGATATCACCCTCATTTCTATTCTCTTGATTTGCATATCAATTGAGCAATAATAGAGCGGAAGATGGATGTAATCTTACTATCAACACGACAAGATAAATGAAAATATGTGTATGCTTGGCGGAACTACTGATGCGAACATCTTCGTCGTTATATATTAACTTGATAGCACCACTTGGTTTTTTCTTTCTTGATGGAGTTGATACAACAACAAAATACAGAATATGAAGTAATATGGTGAAAATGGAAGAGAACGAGTCCAGTGGGTGGTGATAGTGGAGGAGCTCCGTTCTTAAGGCTTTATCCTGATTCCATACCAGTATAACCTAATGGATTCTTGGGCCCGCCACAAAAGAGGATACGGTACCAATCCGTGACTCAAAAATTAGAACCGGTTGATAGATGGTATACAACGCGATTTATGAATCATAAGTCAAGCTGTTTCGCAAACATGCATAATCTGATGTTTATTAGTTTAACATTCTTCAAACCAAAAAAATGAGTGGATTCTAAATATAGAATAGCGGTGATGAGCAGCAAAATTGAGGAAGTCGTGGATATGCATGTATACGGAGTATACTCTGTATGATGATTATGAGATGGCGAATAATTTACAGTACCCTTACCACGTGAGTCCCTAGTAGCGATGTTGTGAATGTGAATGTGAATGTGAATCAGGAGATGATGAGCATATACATGTATGTATGTATGTATGTACAGCTGGAACAGTGAGGCTCAGCAGGAGAGGCGTCAATGTAGCGAGAAAGTGGAATGCGCAGCAATGATAAATACGCGTACTCTGTATAGATACGAGTAGATATTCGGTCCTTGATGAAGCCAATAGATAGGTGTATTGGTATCTATGGTCGTATTACGAGTAGTAGATATGGATATTCTATTAGATATATTTTAACTAGCTAATTACCTTTGTAATCATTCCATACTGATATTAGCAAACCAGACTATATGAGCTACTACTGGATGCATTCTCCCATTATAATGATATAACGCTAGGCCGTTTTACTTGTAGAAGGCAAAAAGAAGCATTGGATTGTCGTACTACAACATTGGTTGACCTATGGACACATGTGATTGATACCTAGCTAGTCGTGGTCGTGCTAGTTGTACATACCGAGCCATATATACGTACGTATGTACATAATACATACTACACAGCACAGCCTTCAAATATTCGCTTAGACAATGAAAGCGATAGCGATATGCCCCCATCCCATCTTTGAACCCAACTGCGGCAATGAAATGAAGAAGATAATAAAGAAAAAGAAAAAGAAAAAGTTACCAATCGATCAATTTCTCATCAGTTTTATTTGGTATTTATGAGTCCGTGAATGGAAGGGTGTTTGATATTTGATAAAACTACCGATATTTCACCCCACTCATAAATCAATTCCATATCCCATATATTGAGTGACACCTAATCTCACACTTTGTTTTGAATCCATTTCAATCTCTCTCATACAAAATCCATTTCCACTCACTTCAAAATCCATTCCGAATCCAAATACATACATACATCCATCCATCCATACATACAATACAATTCATTGGAGATTGAAGTTATTGAAGTTTTTTATTATTAAATTATTCTTCATATTGAAATTTTCATTTTTTTCCCCAGAGATCAAAATAAAGATTGGATTTTAATTTCGCTTTCCCCGGCTTTTTCTTACTACTGTACTGTACTGTAGAACCAACAAGCGCCATATTTTCTGGAAACCTAACGTCATTCGATCTTGACCCCGGGTCTATTTTACCTTTCTCAACTAACAAACAACAACAAATCTAATCCTTCTTTCTTCCGACAACGACATAACAACTACCGAAATCCTTTCTTATCATTTGGATCGCAACCGATTGAAATTAAAGTATTGATATTTGGCTTCAATTGATTCAATCAATATGTCGTACACTCAACAATATCAAAATATTGGTGGAAATCCATATCAAAATTCCGGTGCTGCTGAAGCCGGTTATGGAGGTGTAAGCAAAGTTCAATTCCATACTCATCGTCTCTTCATTATCACATATTTGCGCAAAATAAATATAGTAATCCTAACATCATGATAGAACAATGTAGGCCAACCAGGACTTTCCCACGAAATGTCAAACTACTCCGAAACATCCAACTATTCCTCCGGTACACCCGGCGCCATTCCACCTCCAAGTAGCAATGTCCTTAGCCAACAAGCTTTCCTCGATCGCGTCGACTTTGCCAAATCCGAAATTCGTTCTCTTTCCTCTAACATCTCCCAAATTGCGACTCTCCACCAGCGCGCCCTCTCTTCCCCCGATTCTTCCTCCAACGCCTCCCTCGAAAATCTCGTCACACAAACCCAGCTCAAAAACACTCAAATTCGTGATCAAATCAAGTATTTGGAAGCCGATGCTATCAAGACTCAAGATGGGACAAAGAATATCAAGAGTACGCAAGCGAAGAAATTGAAGTCGGAGTTTGAGAATCAGTTGCAACAGTATAGGGAAGAGGAGTTGAACTATAGAAATGAATATAGACGTCAAATCGGAAGACAATATCGTATTGTTAATCCTGAAGCCACGGAGGCGGAGGTTGAAGAAGCTAGTCAGATGGATTGGGGCTCGGAAGGTGTTTTTCAGACTGCTGTATGTTTTGTTTCACTTCGATTTTTGTTTCCCTCCCTGTCTACACTTCCGAACTTGGTTATACACCTTGGAAAACTTTACTAACAATTTATTCAGCTCAAATCTAATCGATCTGGACAAGCCTCTTCAGTGCTCGGAGCCGTTCGCGCTCGTCACAATGAACTCCAACGTATCGAAGCCACTCTCACCGATCTCGCAGCCATGTTTGCCGATATGGCTCAAATAGTCGAAGCTCAAGATCCAGTTGTCGAACATACCGAACAAAATGCCATCAAGACCGCCGAAGATGTCGATAAAGCGAATGTCCAAATTGACAAGGCCAACGAACATGCCCGTCGTCGAAACAGACTAAAGTGGTGGTGCTTGTTGGTTACGCTCATTATCATCTTGGCTATTGCGTTGGGAGTCGGTCTGGGTGTTGGGTTGGCCGTCAAGGGGTCCAAGACTGCTACTGGTAGTTAGGAGCCTGCGTGGATACCGAAGTAGTTGAAAGTTTCAAATGAAGTTGGCCTTGAGAGTATGTCTCTCGGGGCATGAGGGATGATGGATGGTGTGGGGGTTTGAAAACGACTCAATAGATTCAACGAATGATGCGGTTTCACAGGACCATGAAAGGCATGGGACGGAATCCTGTATGTTGTATATTTGTTTGGGGCATCATTTTTCATAATTTTTTTTCTCTCTATTTGCGCGCGTTTCTTTTCTACTCTCTTTCTACGAACTAATTGGGAGTCTTTAATGCACAATGGGATGGATGATTCACATGTCATGTTATGTAAAAAGCGTGGGGGTTTTTACATATTTATCTTAATATTATGATGGAGGGGTGGGGTTGGGGTTTGTGGAGTGAGATTATGATGGTGGGAGGGTTTGGGAAGGGGAGGAGGATTGGGAGAAGGGAGGAGCTGGAGAAATGGACGAGCAAGCTCGTTTAATAAATCATGGCTGTGCTTCTAGTGGTTGAGAATAGAGTTCATGAATGAGGGAGGAAATAATCCAATGTAATGAATGCAAAATGAAACGAACGTCCTTCAGAAATCAATTGATTTATACATGTGTGCTTGCTTGCTTGGAGCTGTCAAAACGCTTTCCAAGGTTTTAGGAGCGAGCAGACGGTCTCAAGGCGCAGATCTGACGATCTTGCAGATTCCACCTGTAACTTTACATCAAGTCACCCAAGCTCTGATACCTCATGTTACTTCTCATCATTATTTAAGCCAAAATTGTATCGAATATATTATTGAGCATATATTCAATCGAATCCCTTGCGACCTCTCTTTCTATCTCCGTCTCCATAATTCATCAGTTCTTGTAATCCTTCCTCCCCATTCGTGCCATTCTCGTATACCAATTGACGACAAGACAGACACCGCACCCACCTCATGTTCATGCACTTTCCACCGACACGACATAAAACCCACTGCATGAGCCCACCACGTGCCCACAAAAACACTGACCCTGCGCACCCAAAACCCCTACCGATCAATTCGTCAGCCTTGCACCATCGAATCATCAAATTGACCAATCAAACCCTCTTCGGTATATCTTCGGTCATCTTCAAGGACAGCTTTCAACTGCTAATTCTAGGCCTGAGCACATCTTCATAGATAGCACTGAAACTCCATCTCTTTCCAATTTCGAGACTTCTTTTATTTTCTGGAAATCCAAGTGTGAGGTTTTCGATGGATGTTGTTCCTTCTTGAGATTTTTGTTCACTTCGTGTTTTGATCCTCGTTTTCGTACTGGTTTCTCATTCTTTAGGAGACATTTCATCGGGGAATCGATTTGAGAGGATTGAGAAGATTGTGCATGCATGTGTATTTGGCAAAGGAGGAAGAAATTGATATAGAGAATTGTATGCGCAAAAAGAAATAGAGAACTTCGAACGAGCAGGACGAGCAAAATGAATGGATTTGCAGATCATGGGTTGGATGAGGGGTCATTTGGGGAGAAGGGGGGGATCGTGAAGGCTTTTGATGCTTTTCGTATGTTTTATCTTCTTGCTTCCGTACTTCTTTGCTTGTGGTTATTTACTGGGCTACAGTTTTATTTGATTGCCCTTTCATTTTGAAGCATACAATAACCTTGGAAGGTCACCAGCTAACAAGACCCCCCCTCAAAAGCCAAAGCAAAACCACAATACGTAACACAAACATCTGGCGGCGGCAAATGGACCGTCGCCATGATGCTCGTATCCCTCGTTCTTCTCCTCTCCGAATTCACACGTTGGTGGGCCGGTCACGAAACCCATACTTTCGTAGTTGAAAAGGGCGTTGGACATACCCTTCAAATAAACATGGACATGGTCGTCAAAATGAAATGTTCAGAGCTCCATATTAACGTACAAGATGCGGCTGGTGATCGCATATTAGCTGGAATCATGCTCAAAGAGGACGTGACGAATTGGGAACAGTGGGTGGATGGAAAGGGAGTACATCAGTTGGGTAAGGATGCACATGGAAGAGTGATTACTGGAGAGGAATATCATGAGGAGGGATTCGGAGAGGAACATGTTCATGATATTGTGGCGTTGGGAGGAAAGAAGAGGGCGAAGTTTGCGAGGACGCCGAGACTTACGGGAGGTACCCCGGGGGGTGATAGTTGTAGGGTTTATGGAAGTTTGGAGGTTAATAAGGTGCAAGGGGATTTTCATATTACGGCAAGGGGTCATGGATATCCGGAAATGGGAAAGCATTTAGATCATAGTGGTTTGTATTCCTTTTACTTCTCCACATACGAATTGTTTGGATATACTAACATAATATAGCATTTAATTTCTCCCACATAATCAACGAGTTATCATTCGGTCCCTTCTACCCCTCCCTTCTCAACCCCCTCGATCGCACCATCGCCGGCACACCCAACCACTTCCACAAATATCAATACTTCCTCTCCATAGTCCCGACTCTTTATTCCCTCTCCCCATCGACATTTTCTCCCTCTTCATCTCCTTCCCTTCTACGCACAAATCAATACGCCGTTACATCGCAAGAACGTATTGTAGGCGAATACAGCATACCGGGTATATTCTTCAAATATGACATTGAACCACTTCTTTTGACAGTAGAGGAAAGCCGAGATGGATTCTTGAGATTTGTGGTGAAGGTTGTCAATGTTGTGAGTGGTGTTTTGGTGGCGGGCCATTGGGGATTCACAATTACCGAGTGGGGATTGAGGATTTGGGGACGGAGGAGTGGGAGAGGTGGGAAGGGGATGTTGGATAGTGGGAAGTATAATGAGGATTAGATGGTTGTGAATATTGGAGGAAACTTCATCACATGGGTGTGATTGAAGTACAGTGGAAGAAAGGGGATGAAGCTAGGTGTTCGGGAAGGAGGCTGCAAAAGCGGAATGAGAATAAAGAACGAAAGAGTGAAAGAGGGAACGGGAGAACAGGAAGAGAATCAAAGAAATGTAGGTATTCATATATTCACGCGCACCAGGAGTTCAGGCATGGGAATGGAAATGGGGAATGGATATATCAGATCAAATTAACTCAAGACCTAAATACAAAAAGATCAAGAAATTCAATATTTTCGTATATCCTGTCACGGAGAAGGTAAAAGATTATCATTCTGCGTTACTTCTAACCTCCAGATATATCTTTTCCTTATAGCACGGCTCCTCATTTCCTGCCTTCTTAGTAGAAACTATTCTTGCTATGAAGCCAATACCATAATCTTATCTACCCAGTAGTTGGGTAGTAGGTAGATGATTTTAGTTATATCACATATATACAGCTCACGCAACACGCATACATACATACATACATACGCATTCCATATACAAAATTTCTTCAAGTCTGGAAGATTATATTCTGTGTCTGGGGTGGAATTGGGTTGTTTGTTTGTTTGTTATATTAGGGTATGGATGTATGGATGGATGGATGGATTGATTGATATATGAAGATATATGAAGATATCTGTAAGAATGAATATGCACTGGTGATGTGGATGTGGATGTGGATGTTGATTTCGATTTTGCAATTCGGAATTCGGAACTCGGGTTGGAGGTTTGTGGATGGGATGTATGTTGTGAGTTGGGAGTGATGGTGATGGTGATGGTGTTGTTTGGAGTTGGTATCTTAGAATCTTGGGTTTTTTGTTTGGAGTTTCCTAACGCCTTTTTGGGGGGGAGGGATAGGTGTGTGATATTGTTTTTATATTAAGATGGATTTTGCTCTGTGATTAGAGGGGTCAATCATCTATGCTGAGATTTGTAGATAGATACTCTGTGATGAGATGAGAAGTCGAGTTTTTAATCTACCTCGATGACTCCGATTGATGTCTTTTGACTATTTTGAAGAAAAGAGGAAGAGATATACGTTCACCAACAAAATCATCCTTAAAGCTCGCTGAGTAAATAAGACTCCTTTATTTTATAATAATGTCTCCTAAGTATCCTGAAAAAAAGCTATGCTCTCCCATCGTTGTTCCTCGAGACTTGCATTTCTTGAAGATATCGATAGCTGGGATGGGTTTGATGATTCGAGGATAACTTCAACTCGGATTCTAGTTATGTTTCTGGATACTTGATATAATTGCAAGTGTGAGCCCGTGATTCTTTGTTTGTGTATCGAGGTTAAATACCACAATTGTATAGTTGGTTCCTTAGCTCCTATCTCGATTCTTCGATACCTGTCTGCTTGAGTTCGAAGATGTAGGTAAATAAGTGATAGAGCAGAATAGAGCAGAGCAGAGTAGAACAGAATAGAATAGAGTAGAGTAGAGTAGAGTAGAATAGAGTAGAATAGAGTAGGACTAAACATTCGTATTATAGCTATTGCAATAAATCTCTAGCCGCTGCTTCATGAACCCTTTCTTTGGTTCTCTTTCAATCAATCCTGTTACTCCTACTACAGAATTCATATACAAACGAGAAGAATATCCATCGGTTGTAGACGTCAGCAAATGACTATAAGTTCTTTCGTATTGATTAATATTATTCAATTGTGTATAAAAATGATATGGAAAGACCTGATTCTCCTGTATCAATCCACTGAAGATTGTCTAGCTCCGCTAATCTTGATGGGCGAGGTTGATTCGATAAATTTTCCAGGCCAGGAAGTGCGGATGCCGATATCAGGTTGGTTCACTGCTCTGAATGTTTAGATGCCAATATCTGATTCTCATACAATTCCCTTATGACGTATCATTTTTTGCTTCTTGAAATGCTTTGCAAATTCTTTGATAATGAAGTTGAAATCTGTTATATCGGTTCCTTCTTTATATGTAGTAACACTAAGTCAACCACTCTACTTTCTGGCCACCTTTCACCACCAAAAATTACGAAAATCGATATTTTTAACACCTATATCCTATAATAAGAGGCTATATTAACCCTTGTCTCTTTGAAAAGATAAGAGTTAATTAGCCCAAATATCTTATTTTGATTTTTGATTAAAAATTGAAACGATTTAACTCTTGTCTTTTAATATTATAATTTTAAATATAAATTTTTAAGCTTATATAAAATTTATAAATTATTTATAAGTTCATTTAGTATAATTATTTATCAATTATTATATATAAAAATTTATTTTTTAGATTTTCTAAAAAGAATTAGTATTTGGACTTTCTAAAAAAGCTATTGAAGTCTTAATATTTATAACTTTTAATAGATATCTAATTGAAATATTATTATACTTTATTAGATTTAAATTATCTATAATTTAGATTTCATTAAGTTTATATAATAATCTTCAAAAAAACAAAAACATCTTTTTTCATTATAAATTCTTAA
>JBBMOJ010000605.1:0-19791 GCA_038090695.1 Sclerotinia spermophila | reverse complement strand
TAAAGATTTATAAGATGTATTATTTATATTATAATAAATTGAAAGGATTCTTTAAAGTATAATTAATTAAGTTGTAATAGTGAATATTGTAATAAATAATATAAAAGGGAAAGATATTTAAAGAAAAAAAAAGATATTGTAATAAAATTTATAGAGGAAGAGTAGAAAATATTTTTAATAGACTTAATAAAAAGGAATCTTTTTATAGATTCTGTAATGAGAAAGGATATTAGTAAAATCAGTGTTATATATATAAAAAGATTAAAAAAGCTTTAAAATCAAATAAAAATGATATTAAGGATAATAGTTTTATTGAAGTAATTATAATAGAAGAATATATTGATTTTCTTTATTCTTATAGTATAATATATATTAAAGCTTAAAATAATAAATAGATTCTTGATTTAAAGATTTCTTATTATTTTATTGGTTCAATTAAAAACCTTACAAATCTTATATATTGGAGTATATTATAATAAATTAAGATAGTTAATAATGAATATATTTAAAATACTATATTCGGAATAACAATTATTAAAAACTTTATATTATAGGATATTTGGTATATCAAGAAGTTTCGATATAATCAATTTATCTCTATTAGATTATTGGTTGAAATAGATCGAAAAGTTATTTTTGAAAAAGATTTAATATTCTACTAAAAAAATAGTTAATTTTAAATAACTATAAAACATTACAATAACAATTATATTATTAGATAGTCTTTTATTTTATAGATATATATAATCGATATAGATTTAGAAATTGAGGAGATTAACTTTAATAATAATAAAACAGAGATAATATATCGACATTTAGATTATTTCAATCATAATCAAATGGATAAACTTATCAGAAAAAGATATTTTGTTACTAGTATACTACTTAGTATATCATATATCACATATAATTTCCAATAAAACTAAAGAAAGTTTTTAATGGTTTATATTATATTAAAAGAAGAAAGTTTGCTGATCAAAAAGTATACAAAGTTTGTTTTGTAGAAAGGATAAATCAATATTTCAATAAATATATAGTTATTTGTACTTTTATAAGACTATATTGTTTTTATATAGTTCTATCAGGTATATAAGAATCTTTTAAAAATGGGAATAGATATTTTATTACAATTATTGATAATACTATTAGATCTATATAGATTAGATTTACAAAAGATAAATCAGTAATAATAATAGTATTTATTTTGATAGATTTGATTAATCAAATAGAAAAGGAATTCAATTGCAAAGTTGTTATTATTAAAGTAGATAATAAAAAAGGCGAATTCGAAATAATATTCTAGATTGAGATTGAAAAGAAAGGATTAATTTTCGAACCTGTGCTTTTAAGAAAACATTCTATAAATAAAATCGCTGAAAAAAAGATTCAAGATATTAATACTACTTCAAAATCACTATTAAATAAATTAGGAATTGAACCTAGAATATAAAAACTTACTATTAGGCATACTATATTTTTGAAAAACAAATCGCCTACAAAAGTATTACCTTTTGAAAAAATAGGAATACTCTCAATAGTAATTATACTATATAAAACCATATATAGCAAACAACCTGATTTTAAGAAACTTAGAATATTTGAATATAAAGGATAAACCAGGAATCTCTAATATTCAAAACAATTATCTAAAAAGTTTGAATCAAAAGTATTCAAAAAAGAATATATTATAATTGGAATAAATAGAAATAATATTTATTACTTCCTTAATCTTTATACTAAGATTATCAATAAAACAATAGATACTAACTTTGATAAATATAAATATTTGTTTAAAAAAAAATATTCTAAAACAGTTTGAAACAAAAAGGAAAAGAAAAATCCTTTTATATAATAAATCTAAAATTACAAAACGAAAAATACAATTAGCAATATAGAATAATATATGAAATATATAAACCAATAAACAAAAAGCTTAAATTATAAACAAATAAAAAGAAGCTCAGATTTATTCTATAATATAAGAGTCATTATTGTAATTGCTTCGATAATAATAATTATAAGTAATTGGATAATTAATATAAGAAATGTAAGCATTTGTAATTAGACTATAGAATATATAAATAGTTATAAAGATTCTAAAAATTAGATTTGCTTTAGTAATTGCTTTAATCCAAATTGAATCGAATCAAAGTTATAAGAAACAATTGAAGAGTATTTTTAGAGATTAAATTATTCAGTAATATAAAAAATTATTTATTATCTCTATGTATCCTAAAGAAATTTCAACTAGCAGTTTTGAATTAATACTAAAAAAAACAATAGAATTCGAAAACACTATACAAAAGAATGCTCAAATATAAATGAATGTAATTAAATATAAATTACAAAATCTTAAAGATAATAATATCTTCGAAATTATAAATAAAACTATATTTACTAATAGAAAGTTATTGAGTAGTAGATATATTTTAAGAAATAAATTAGATCACTTTAATAAGCTTGTTAGAAAAAAAACACAACTAATTATTAAAAGGTATCTACAAAGATATAGAATAAACTTCCAAAAAACCTTTATTGATATAATAAAGTATTTAATATTATATACTTTATTAACAAAAACTATAGTAAAAGATTTAGAAATTAATAATATAAATATTAATATTATATTTTTGAATAATAAGTTAATAAATATAGAAATCCTTATAAAAATACTAAGATTCTTCAAAACAATTTTCCCTAAAATCAAATTCAAAAATAAATTATATCTCAAACTAAAAAATCTCTTTATAAATTTAAACAAGTTTTATACATTTAGTAAATAATTATATAAAGATTTTTAAAAAAAAATCAAATTCAAAGAATCAATAACAAATCCAAATCTTTTTATAGGAAAGGGAGTATATATTTTATTAAATATAAATAATCTACTAATAATAGAAAATCACATTAATATTGATTGTATAAAAAAGATAATAGGAAGTTAATAGAAATGTAAGGATTTAAATGAAACTAGAATGTTTTTAGAATTCCAAATAAAACGAAATCAACAAATTCAATCCTTCAAAATATATCAATCCAATTATATAAAAAAGATTTTGTAAAGATTCAATATCAATACAATAAATATAAAAGATTTTCTTTTATTATCTAATACTATTATACAAAATATATATTACAACAGCATCCAACATACCGCATTATATAATCAGGAAATCACGGGATTAAGGATTCCTATTGGATCCTATTACTCCTATTTAATGGAATATAATAGGATCAATAGAATAATAGAGAATAAAGATCTATATAAAGGAATAGGTTTTATTATAATATAAAACTTCGTATTCAAAAACAATCATTAATTTCATTACTATAGTTATAAGAATTGTAATTAATTATTAATTCTATTGAATTTCTATTTAAAATCTAATTTAAATTATCTTAAGAGATCTTTAGCCACTTTTATATAACTTTAGAGGTAGCTTTTATAATATTTTGAATATTATTTTTATTTTAAATATCAATTTAATAACCAACTATTATTATAATACCCTAAGAATAATATACTCCAACCACTAATACCAATAATATCGAAATGATTAATATTTTTAAAGAAATTACTATTAACAAAATACTAAGGAAGTTGATAAGAATTCGATACTTTTCTTTTATAATTTAAAATCTATTTTAGATTCAATCAAAACAAATTTATCAAAAAAGAATCTAAAAATATATAGACTATATTATATTTCAAAGGAAAAACAAGTAAATAGATCTAATTATATTTATATAATTATTTCGAATATAATAATTGAAAATATATATAATCTATTAAAACCATCTTCGATAGTTTTGAAGGATTCAAAACAAAGATTCATAAAATCTTCGGAAATTCTAACGAATTAAAAATAGTAGAAGAAAAGATCTTCAATCTTAAATAGATTAAATCAGTATTGAAATATACTATAGAATTTCAAAAATATATAAAGACAATTAAGTAAGACGAAACTATTATTATAAGTTATTACTATCAAAGATTCAAATTAGAAATATATTTAGAATTCGATAAGAAGATAGAAAATAAGGATTTGAATACACTAATCAAAAACTCTATTGATATTGATAATCGTTTATATAGATATAAACAAACCTAATAATTATATAAACTTTAAGAAAACCAAAAGTAAAAGCATTATTATAAAAACAAGAATAAACTCAAATACAATTTATAGAGATACAAAGACCCTATAAAATTAAATACTATATACCAACACCCCGAAACAAAAATCCAAAAAAGAAACATAAACATAAAAACAACTTATACTTTGAATATAGAAAAACAAGATATCGAACAATAGAATACCAAAACAAAAAGACAAAAAGAAAAAAGATTCATTTCAAAAATAAGTTCAGCAAAGGCCAACTTAATATTACCTTCATACTACAAATATATATAATCAGTATAATACAATTGATTATATTACTATCAGCTTATAAAAAAAAGCTAGAAGAAAAAGAAGAAATAGAAAATCTTTTATAAATAAACAGAGATCTATAATTAAAAGAATTATAGTCTATTTGAAAAATCGATTAATAAAACTATTGTATTTAGAAGTTTGAAAATATAAATAAAGGAATTATCAATAAAGATCTCAATATAACAAATACTAAATAAAAAGAATCTTATAAAGTTCGATATATTAATTAACACCAAATTCTATAGTTTGGAGTTATTATTAACACTTCATTTATAAAAAGAATCAATAGAGAATATCTCCAATAACCAAATCAAAAAGAGTTATAGAAAGTATTTTATTAATATATATCTAAATAGAATGAAAACCAGAACTTGTTTCTATATAAAAGAATTGGAAAAGAATATTGTATTTAAACTTAGGCTATCCTATTACTACTAGTTATAAGTATAATGATAAAAGTAATCCAAGGAAACTATCGATATATTCTATAGAGAGATTTACTTAATAATAAAACTAAATTAAGAATAAATATAATTTATCTAGAAGAAGAAGAATTATAATATATAACATTTGCTAATAAAATCATTTAGAATTACAAAGATAAATAAATTATATTATAACTGAATACTATAGAATAGACAAAACAGATATATTGTAAAGTCGAGATAAATAGACAAATATAGTTAGCTTTAATAGATTCAAAGGCTATAAGAAATTTTATTATACTAGAAGCTATAAAGTATTTGGGAATTCTATTCCAAAAGAAATAAGAACCCTACCAATTATAATTAATTAATGGATAGTTAGTAGAATCTAATGGGATCGTTTTTCAAGAGATATAACCAATACAAATAAACATAATCCAATATTCGAAGGTTATATAGTTTGATGTTATACTATTGAGCTAATAATAGATTATCTTAGGGATATTATAGTTAAAGGCATATAATCCTAGAATAGATTGATTACAAAAGATAATGATATTTGATTAGTATAAAAATAATTATAACAATATGTTCAAGGTGTTTGTAAGATATAACATATACTAAGGAAAGTTGAATATAAATAATATTGGCGATATAGGATATCCAATCCAGAATCCTCTATTAAGAATAAAGGATAATATATTTCCTTTATAAATATAGAAACCAACAATATAGTATGAAATTATAATTAAAATAATAGAGCCTATAATATTAAAACAGTATAAGAAATACAAATATGTTTTTAAAAAAACCCAGGATCTATAAAGCTTTATTGGAATATAAGCTATAGAATTATAAGATAATATTGAAGGAAGGCAAAATACTTATGTATACTCCAATTTATTTAATATCAATTGATAAACTAAGAACACTTAAAGAATATATCGATAACAATTTAGCTAAGGAATAGATTAGAGAATCTATATCCCAAATAGTAAGTCCAATTATATAGATACCCAAAAAAGATAGTATTAAGAAACTAATTATGGATTATAAAAAGCTTAACATATTTACCAAAAAGGATTGATACCTATTTCTATTAGTTATAGAATTAAAAGATTAATTGGGTGAAGTAATAATATTCACCAAAATGAATTTATATAATGGTTACCATTTAATTAGAATAAAAAAAAACGAAAAATAAAAAACTATTTTCAAACCTAGATATAGGTTATATGAATATTAAATTATATTATTTGAGCTAACCAATATACCAATAATATTTATAAGGTTTATAAATAATGTATTATTACAATATTTGGATATTTACTGTATATACTATTTAAATGATATTCTAATATATTCAAATAATAAAGTTTAATGTATTAAAGATATCAGTAATATTCTTAAATATTTAGCTAAAACTAATTTACTATATAAACTAAGCAAATATGAATTCCATATTACAGAAACAGAATTCCTAGGATTTATTGTATTAAGTTAAAGACTTAAAATAAGTAAGAATAAGATTAAAGTAATACTCGAATAGAAGTAGCCTATTATAATTAAAGAAATATAATCTTTTTTAGAATTCATTAATTTCTATTAAAAATGTATTAAAGATTATTTAGGGATTATAGTATTCTTAACTAATTTAATTAGAAAAGAGTAGAATACATTTGAATAGACTACTAAGGTATAGAAATCCTTCGAAGTATTCAAATAAATAATAGCTGGAGAACTAATACTATTAATATTTAATCTAGAAAAGCAAATTATAATAGAAATAGACTCTTCAGATTTTATTATAGGAGTAGTTCCAAACTAATTAGATTAAAATAAGAAATATTAATCAATTATATTCTATTTTCGAAAGTTATTATTAATTAAATTAAACTACAAAATATATAACAAAGAATTATTAGCAATAGTTGATGTATTTAGAGAATAGTAAGTTTATTTGAAAAAATCAAAATATATAGTATAGGTGTATATAGATTATAAGAACTTGGTTTATTTTATTATAATAAAGTAGTTAAATAAATAATAGGTTAGATGGTTGGAAACTATGGCCAATTATAATTTTAAGATTTCATATATCAAAAGATTAGAAAACGTTAGAATCGATATTCTCAATCGAAAACCGGAATATCAGAAAAACAAGTTATATAAATTATATACTATATTTAAATAGAAAGGCAAATCACTAATCTATAATATATTATAGCTCGTAACTACTTATATTTTGGAAAATAACTATTTAAAGAATAAGATCTAATTTTATTACAAAGGCAATACTATAATAATGTGTATATTTAAGGTAATAGAACCAGGATTCATAATAGAAAATAATATAATATACTTTTATGGAAAAGTATATATTCCTAATCGAATAACTAAGGAATTTATAATAGAATAATATAGATTACCCGCATATAGATATCAAAAAATCATAAGAATATTTATAAAAATATAGGAAATCAATTACTTCCTATAAATAAGAACAATAGTTGAAGAAGTTATTGGAAATTATAATACCTATATATAGAATAAATCCTTTAGATATACTTTATATAATTAGTTTTAGACCCTAGATATACCTTTTCAGTTATAGAAATCCATTATATAGGATTTTATAATCAAATTACTACTCTTAGAAGATTCTATTATAAAAATTAAATATAATACAATATTCAATATAATAAATAGATTAACAAAATTTGTATATATAATATTATTCAAAGAAATATAGATTACTAAGTAATTAACATATATATTCTTTAGGATTATAATAAGTATATATGGAGTATTAGATAAAATAATCTCGGATAGAGATAAGCTTTTTATTTTGAAATTCTGGATTATTTTATTAGTACTAATAAATATTAAAAGAAAACTATTAATAGCTTTCTATTTATAAATAAATAATTAAATAAAAAGGATTAAATAGATAATAGAAGTATATCTTAGATATTATATAAATTATCGACAGAATAATTGAATAGAACTATTACTTATGGTATAATTCATATATAATATATCAAAAATGGAAATTACAAAGATTATATTAGTATGTGCTAATTTTGGGTTCAATTCTAAAGTATACCAAATATTGATATTATAGGAAATTAATACTGAATCAGTAATAATATAAATCGAATAATTAAAGGATTTCTAAGAGTAGTTTGTTTTTAATTTAAGATTTATATTATCCAGAATAATAGTTTATTATAATATAAAATGTAGTATAGAACCTATGTTTAAAGAGGGGATAGATAAAGTTTATTTGCTATGATGAAATATTGAAACCAAAAGACTAAATAATAAATTCGATTATAGAAAACTAGGATTATTTAAGATTGAAAAAATAATAGGAATTGTTAATTATTAGTTAAAACTATTAAATATAATAAATATCTATCCAGTATTTTATATATTCTTATTTGAACTAATACTATCAGGAATACCGAATATACTATTAACAGAAATCAAACTAATTAATCCGAATATTATATATAATATCGAAACAATATTAGATTATAAATATATTAAAAGTACAATCAAATATTTAATCAAATAGTTAGATTATCTATATACTAAAAATTCATAGGAATTAAGAATAAATCTCAATTACCCTAAGAAGTTGGAGGTGTTTCATTAATAATATCTAGATTTACTTAAAAAGAAAGAGAATCTATCAAAATGAAAATCAAAGGATTCAAAAAAAAAGAATCAAAAACAAAGGAATTATTATTAGAACTAATATTAAAAATAGATACTATTTCCTTTTCCTTTTCAATATATTTATTTTCTAATTACTATTTCTCAACCTCAAACTTTTTAAATGCTTTAATAATATAAAGATTACATTAAAGTATTTTGCTAGTCTTTTTCTATAAAACATACTTCTGTTTTTATAAACAAGCTAAACAAGTAGCTACTTTAGCTATAGTATTTATAACCTTTTCCTTTTCAAATTCAAGACATTCTTCTTCAGAATTAATATAAAACCAATCACCTACAGAATAGCTATACATATTATAATAACTACTGCCTATATTCTTTATATATTTATTATAGTATATAGCATTTAGAAACACCCGATACTCAAGGTTCTTCTTTAAATAGCGATTACACTTATAAGATATAATAACATCTTTATCTTTAAAACGAAAATAGATATTTTTATAATTAATAATAGATTTTAAAGAATGAATAATAGATATTATAATAAATAGAAAAGAAAACACTATAGAATTAATCAAGTAGGGGAAACTTACTTTATAAACACTTGAAACAAGTGCTAAACTAAGAAAGGGATAGTGTTACAATAGTATTCAACATATTGTATTATATGATTAGGAAGTTATAGGATTAGAGATTCCTATTGGATCCTATTACTCCCACCTAGTACAATACAATAGGATCAATAGGACAATAAAGAACAAAGGTTTATATAAAGGAATAGGTTTTATTATAATGTAGAGCTTTGTGTTTAAGAATAATCATTAGTTTTATTACTATAGTTATGAGAATTGTAATCAGTTATTAACTCTATTGAATTCCTATTTAAAGTCTAGTCTAAACTACCTCGAGAGATCTCTAGCCACTTCCATGTGACCCTAGAGGCAGCTCCCGTAACATTATATTATTTACCTTTCTAATTGTATTCGATTCAATATAATATATTCTATAAATCAGCTAGCTCAAATTATACAAACACTAGGGGAAAGTCATTTAATATTTGCAAAGCATTTGTTTCAATATCTTATTGGTATATACTTAATTAGTATAATTTATTTAAATCAATTAAATATATTTCTATATAAATATCAGGAATATATAAATTCTATTTAGAGATTTATAATAAATAGAAAGTCAATATAAAGAATAACTCTTATTAGATATAAAGAAACTATAGTTTAATTATTAATAAAACAGAAATCGACTTCCCTTTGTACAATAAAAACAAATATTATAATAGCTAATAAAAAAAACTAAAAAGATTGTATAAATAGAAAAGCTAATCAAAGACTTTAGTGAACAACCGGACAATAAACTATTTATTCCAATTCTATATTGTAATAATACAAATAGAATTGATTGAATACAAAAGAATAAATTCTATAGTAAGGTTAAACATATCAATATCTAATAGTATTATATTCGAAAGAATATAGTAGAAGCTAAAAAGCTCCATATTATATGGATACTAGAAACTAAGCAAACAGTCGATATACTTATAAAATAATTAATCTATCCTAGCTTTATTATATATATAAAAGGATTGGGATTGGATTTGGAAGACTAAAATATCACAATACTAGATTATCATCCATTATTTTATTTACCACAAATAGGGAAATAAAGCTTAAAACTAGAGTACTCTTATACTATAATATAATAGGAGATCATAAGATATTCGAACTTTATAAGAGATGTAGATACCACAAATAACTTAGAAAACTAGCGCTGTTGTAGAAGTTAATAAAGCTTTTCATGATTTGTATATAAATCAGCTAAGATCTATATATTTAGATGATAGTATTCTTATTATAGGGGGGATATTAGAAATCATATGTACTATGTGTTATTTGGTAGTATGTGCTTTTAGCTTCCCCCTATAAATCTCTTCAGTAGAGTATAGGTAGCAATTTTATCCATATAGTGTAAAGTTGTCTTATAGATATTTATATATAATATTATCATATTATACGCAACTTGCTGTCTATTTCTAACAAGAATAAACCTAATTCTTTATAATCGTTGATTCATATATCTAATAATATATATTGGAATAGAATATCGAAGGTTTTTCTATTGACAAGAAATAGATAACGAATATAAAAAAAAAGAATATATAGGAATATAAAACTTGAAAGTAAGTTTTCTATTAATAAAACTATACCCCACAGCCCTACTATCTATTAATCCAATGAATAGAATAATTATATTAAGTACAAAGGAAATTTCGGTAGAGATTTTGAAAGATTTGTTATTCATTGATTTAAGATATAAAGAATCCCTTGATATAATAGATCTTTTAATCCATAAAGGTAAATTTCCTATAAAGGATTTTGATTTGCAATTATAAATTAAAATTAATCTTTTAATATACCCAATTGGGGAATTGAGCTTCTATTCTTTTCCAAATAAATAGATTCCTTAATAAATCCTTTTAAATCAATTTCTTAAATATATTTGAATAAAATTGGGGAGGTATAATATAATAATATTTAAGGAATAGAAAAGCGATTAGTGGATTGGAATATATTTGAATAAGAAGAAACGACTGGGTTATAATAGAATCCGGGATTCTAATATTGATTTGTAATAAGGAAACGATTGATGTTTGGAATATATCTAGAGTTTGAATTGATATTGTATTTTATATTATTAGCCTACTTTTCTTTACAATTGCTTTTGATATAATCAAGCTTTTTATAATAAAGATAAAGACTAAATTCAATATACTAATCCCAAAAATAATAAATTAAAGAATACTAGCTTTAATAAATAGTATCTAATTATATCAAATTGCTGGAGATGTTTAGTATAAGGATTATATAGCAATAATAATCGGCTTCTTATTGTAAGGCTTCGATTGATTATAATTGAAATTGATACTTTGATTTTCGTATTGATTATCTAGATAAGCTTTCTCTTTTAAATCATTGTAGATTCTCTGCTACTAGATAATCCATATATTAATATTAGTAGTAAAGGGTTTACTAGAACGATTGATAGAAGCATCGATTAGTTTTTGGAAGACTTTAAGCTTGAAATCGGAAACTTGTTATTCAACAATCTTCTTATATTTTATAACAAACTATTTAAACTTAGTAATGAAATTGCTAAATAGGGTTTTCTTTATTTTATATTTATTATAATCTATAAAAACTTTATAGAAAAAATCAAGAATTTGGTATTGCTTATTTAGTTTCTATTAGATTCTCGATATAGTGTATTGTCCAATCAGCTAAAGATTGAAATTATATAGATTATTAATAATTGTATCAAAATAGATCTGGTTATTTATATAAATATGACTAAAAAATAGATTAGTAAGGAATATAATCTTTTGGAATTTTGTTTTATTTTTATAATTTATAATTAAATAATAATTGACTATATTATAAAAAGTAATATATTGATTCTAGTATTTCGCAATATTCTGTTTATTACTATTGAACTTCTTGGGGGTGATAAGATATTTCTAATGGGGTGGGATTTAAAAAATATTACAAATAACAATCTTTAGTGTATTGTTTATATTTTGAAACTAGTTATTCTCTATTTGCAATATAACAATTTGGGATTATAAGGAATTGATAATCAATTCAATTGATGAAAATACAGTTTGTATAATAGTAAAATAGATAGTGGTTGGATTATTGAATAAATTAATGAAGTTAATAATATTGGTTTCAATAGAATTAATAATATAATTCAAAAAAAGGTAATATAGAATTAGATTAGATATTAGATTAGGTATAGGTATTAATACAAATATAGCTATATTTAGAATACTTTTAGAATCAAAACGATTAAATAGAGTTTTTAAGTAGTAATAGTAAAAGTATATGGTTGGTTAGTGGTGGGTATGATTGGTACAATTGGTATATAATTTTGGTGGAATTAATTAAATAAAGCTATAATAGTTTTTTGTTGATAATATAAATTATTAGGGTATAGATAAAGATTTATATTATATTATAAGAATAAAAGAGTTATAAAAGAGAAAGGCTTTATTTATAGGAGTAGGGCATGTTAGTAGTCTGTACCTGAAGTATGAAGGTAATTATAGAATATATAGTTGGAGCCGTGACAATATCCTCTTCGATATTAATAATATAGATTTTACTATTATATTACAAGCCTATTTTACAACTCGCTATAATTGGAATACTAGAAACAATATTTATATTATAAATAATCTTATTCGCGAAAATATACTTTCAGAAATTTTGGTCCCCTTTGAGGGGACTAATATCTAATCTTTGGTTCTATCCAAAGGGATCAAAGCCCTATTTTTGATCCTATCCGAAGGGATCAAAATATCTATTCTGAATTGAGTATTTTTAGGCCTATCCTTGATAGGATTCAATAATACTATCGATATCATTTCTATATTCACTAAAGCTTTCAAACTATATATCTACTATTGTAATAATATTATATTCATAACTTCAATTAACGAAATTGATATTATAATATAGGATTATATCAGGAATATAAGTATAGAGGAATATAAAGAATTATATAAAAAAAGTCCCTCCTATATATTACAACTAGTTAAATATATTTTCTAAGGATATATCAAATGAACTACTAAAATATATACTATATAACTATTATATCGAGATCCCTAGTGATACCTAATTGAAAACCAATTCAATCTATAATATATCGATAGAAGAACTATTAATAATAAAAGAATATATTATAGATAATCTAAAGAAAGAGTTTATTACTTCTAGTTTATCCCTATTCAGGTTGGCGAAGACGAAGTCCTACCTATACGTAGTACCGGCTATAAACCTAAGAGATAGCAGAGATTATAAGAGAAAGCATTATAAATCTTTTATTCTATATTATTATTTCTTTTAAAGCTAATAGAACTCACATAATAAAAATCTATTTCGAAATAGATAAAGGATTAAGACTAATAAGATTTCAAACAATATAAATAATAATAATGATTAGTAAATAGCGAAATATATAATAAATCTATTTTGAAGGATACCTATTATACCAAATATATAGGAAATATAAGTAGCCTATTTATTAAGTATCTTCTAAAAGTGTTTAATTTAAGAGAGATATTTATATTATATAGGGTATTATAGATTGAATATTTATAGATTATAATCAATAATAATTAAAAGAATTAAATAAGTCTAGTTAAATAGAAGATTGGGATAATAATAGGGATTTAAAGAAGATAGATTTATTTACAATTCACTAACGCCTCGATATTGTTTTTCATTATTTCTCAATATATTCGCACTTTTTTTGAATATTTGTTTTTTTATAGATTAATCCATTTTTTTTTTGTTTGTTTGGAATAGATAATAAATTTTTATATATATATAAAGCTTACTATCCCTATTATAATAAGTCAAAACTCATTTTTTAGTATTTTCAAATAATACTAATTAGGCTACTCCGCCTCCCTAGAAAAGAATAACCTTTAGAATACAAAAGGGCTTTTTATATACCTTATTATTATACTTACATATTTCTTATTATAATTACTATAATAACCTATATCTATATCCTTCTTTATTCGTAATAGAAAGAGTAGCTGCTTTCCTATTCCTAATAAACTTAAAATCTCTAAAGGTATATATCTCCTTGTAAAAAAATAATATATATCTATAAAGGGATATCCAACCCCTAATATTGATAATAAATTAGTTTATTTAGAAGATATAAAAAGATCTAGATTTCCCCTAAAAGGTTTTATTAATATATATAACAACGCCCTTTCTGTATTATAATTCTAGATTCTAGCTATATCTGAATACCCCTAGGGAGTTCCGCCACAGATGTTAAGTAATATAAATAAATAAATAAATATCCCTATTCATAACCCCGGTACTATTTGTTATCAAACCTAATAGTAATTTACGATTTTATATTGATTTCTATTGTTTCAATATTATAATAAAAAAGGATGAATACTCCCTCCCTTTGATTAATGAAACTATAGTATATATTTCTAAAGTAAAGATTTTCATTAAGTTAGATATTTATTAAGTATTCTATTATATATAAATACACTCTGATTTCAAGGATCTAACTATATTCCATACTTATTATAAGATATATAAATATAAGGTTCTTCTATTTGGGTTAACTAATAGTCCGACTATATACCAAATGTGACGAATATATCATTTAGAATACTAAGGTGAAGAGCTAGAAGAGCTCTTCAATACAAGGTGGCTATATATAGGATTGTGGGTTATATGAGCTAAGCGAGGGTCCGATCGGGCCCAACCTAGTCTGATCTAGTCCGATCTGGAACAATCCGTAACACTACCCCCCCCCTTCTAAAAAGCTTGCCATTGAGTGTTATTAATAATATCCTAAATGCGGTTATTTAAATTAATTATATTATTATTTATATTCTCTATTACCCCTAATATATAATCTATAGCCCTTGTAGTTACTATAATATTACCTATTATATAATTTATAGTATTATCAATGACTTTGTGGAAATATATATTCTACATTTTCGTTACTTTTGTAAAAAAGGCTTCGAAATCAATAGGTGGGGGTTTCAATAGATATTGAAAGATAAAATGTATAAAAAAAAGGAGATCTATTTGAAATATATCTTTTATAGGTAGTGCCGGTGGGATAGTAGTAGCGGGAGTGCTAGCAGGGCGTGGATTGGCCTAACAGATTAATTGAATAAACTGCTTTATTGCAGTATTGATTGTACAAGCATATTGATACTTCGAATTGATTAGTCTCTACAACTTACGGGTTAAATTTAGAATCTTTAGATTCATTGTTTTTAAATAATATAATAATAAAATATTAGCTCGTTAATAAATAAATAAAATCTACAAAACAGAGTTAGGGAAAAGTCTTGATTGAAAGTTGTATAAATAATTATATTGGGAGAGTGGGTGTGAAAGGTAATAGGTATTCGGCGGCCAGACAGGTGATAGGAAGTTTCGTAGAAGCAATCAAGAGCTTTTTTTAAAAAAAGTTTTATATAACCTTAATATAATATAATAAATATATTATTTAGAATATTAAGGTGAAAAGCTAGAAAAACTCTTTAATACAAAATGGCTATATATAGGATTGCAGGTTATATGAGCTAAGCGAGGGTCCGATCGGGCCCGACCTGATCCGATCTGGTCCGATCTGGTCCGATCCGTGACACTAAAGATATATAAACAATATTTTATTCGACCTTCTAGATATTACCTATACTATATATCTAGATAATATCCTTATCTGTTCCGAAGACAAAAAAGACTATAAAAAGTATATAATACAGGTCTTAAAATAGCTAAGAAAAGCCGGATTACAAGCCGATATTAATAAATATAAATTCGGAGTAAAAAGAATGAAATATTTAGATTTCATTATTATTATCTCTAGAATAGAAATAGACCCTAAAAAGATAAAGATTTTTAAGGAATAGAAATCTTCTAGTAATGTTCATAGGATATAATCTTTCTTTAGCTTCTATAATTTTTATTAATGATTTATTAAGGATTTCGACTGTTTAGTAAAACCGCTTATTTACCTTACAAAAAAGGATACTGTGTTTATATAGGATAATATTTATCGAAACAATTTCGAGGATTTAAAGAAACAATTGATGGAAGCTCCTATCCTATAATACTATTATATTAATAGGGAAACTATAATCGAGATTGATATTTTAGATAGAATAATTAGAGGTGTTCATTCCTAGTTATATAATAAGAATCAATAGCACCCTATCACATTTTTCATAAAAATAATATTATCTATTAAAATGAACTATATTTATCGGAAATAGACAGCAAGTTGTGTATAATATGATAATATTATATATAGGAGTGTCTATAATACAACTTTGCACTATAGTATAAAGTTGCTACTTATACAATAATGAAGAGATTTATAGGGGAAAGCTAAAGGAACATACCACCATATAGCACATAATACATATGATTTCCAATATCCTTTCTATGATAAGAATACTATTATTTAAATATATAGACTTTAACTGATCTATATACAAATCATAAAAAGTCTTATTAATTTCTATAATAGTACTAACTTTCTAAACTATCTATAGTATTTATATCTCCTATAGAGTTCGAATACCTTATAATCTTTTATTGTATTATAGTATAAGAGTACTCTAGCTTTAAACTTTATTCCCCTATTAGTAGTAAATGAAATAATGGACGATAATCTAGCCTTATGATCTTTAGCTTTCCAAATCTAATCCTAATCCTTTTCTATATGTGATAAAGCCAGAATAGGTTAATTGCTTTGTAAGTATATCGGCTGTTTACTCAGTTTCTGGTATCCATATAATATAGAGCCTTTTAGCTTCTACTAGTATCCTTTCTTATTACAGAATCTACAGAGAGATTCCTTCTTATCAACTCTATCGGAAGTGTTTCCTACTTTTCCTCTACGAGCTCTATTACAATATCTTCCTCCCCTTCTTCGAGCACCTTTTCCTTTTGTATTGTTTGTTGTAATATTCGTTGCTGTAGTTTGATTGGTTACACTTTGAGGAATCCTTTCAGTTTGTTGTAATATAAATAGTATATTTTGTAAATCTTTATTTACAGTTAAAATAAGATTATATTGAGTCTGTCAAACTTCTGTTTCTGGTAGTGAATTCAGTAGTTGGGAATAGATTTCATTATTTGTAATAGGTTATTGAAATATAGATATTTTGTACTAATAATTAATGTCAAGGTACGGGTGAAGACTTATATTATACCATAAGGATAGAAGAGCTATAGAAGAGTGAAGCCCTACTTATAGAAAGTAGGACGTGTTAGTAGTCCATGCCTAAGGCACAAAGGCAACTATAGATTATATAATTAGTGCCGTAACAGTATTCCTTGTTTAAAGCGATCAGTCTACAATCGCAATACAAATTAACTTCTAGAAAACAAAATAATACTAAAATACTCTAATTTCCATTATCAAATTAAAATGAATCTTCTTAGGAGTAATAATTATCTAATAGAGCTTTTTACATCTACCCCAGTCTCGTTTCAAGGAAGTGTTTAGTGTAGATACTAATAGAGGATTAGAAGTAATAGATCTTTTAAAGTCTATCTAAGCGGGTGGGTCTGGTTTGTTTGGATTCGCTAGATGAAAAGCAATAATTGTGTTTTTCTGGCCACAAAGGTTTTCGATGGGCTGTTAAGATACTGGGTAGTATTTCCATTTGACTTGATAATGAAATCCGTTATTATTATAATAATCAAATAGTTTATCGAATTTCTATCGCTTGGTTTTTTTACTTGTTTTATTGTTTCTCTTTAGAACACAATCTTAATTCTGGTGGGATTCGGTTTTGTTAATTACAATTTAACTAATCAATCTGGGTAAGTAATAGAATGATTTAAATAATGAGTTATAGAATATTAGAAAGATTTTGAAACTAGTAGAGAATTGGAGTAAACAAACTTGTTTATAAACTTTTAGAATCTTATAAGGACTATCCCATTTATTATCGCCTTTCTTTATTAAGCGATTAATCTTTATATTCTTAGTACTGATTTATACTTTGTTACTTTCTTTATATAAAGAGGTATCAATATAAGTCTTATTGGTATAATCTTTATATTTCTGAATTGATTGAGCAATTAGAGTTTTCAATTTCATTAGAATAATATCAAATCGATCTGTAATCTCGTTAGCTTTTAGGAACTCATATTTGTGTTGATATAACAAGTTTAGAGAAACAAATAAAGAGGGCTCAATACCGAAATGTGGATAAAAACTATAATTAGTAAAGAATAGGGATATACCAATAGTCTTTAAAATAGTATTATTGAGTATAAATTTTATAAATAGAAACTAATTATACCAGTTATTTTGGTAAAAGTTTATAAAATCCCAAAGGTATTATTCTACCATAGCATTGATTCTTTCTATTTATCCATCTAATTTAGAGTGGAATAAAAAGGATCGTTTCAAAATGATTAATAAATGTTTAGATAAGTGTTTCTAGAATTCTAATACAAATTGTAAACCTTTACCAGATATTATATTATTGGGTGTACTATATAAACAATAGACTTTCTCGACAAAACAATAAGCGAACTCCTTTACAAACAATCCTATGACTAGAATGAAATAATATATTTTCGTTAGACAACAAATAATTATA
Source organism: Sclerotinia spermophila (assembly GCA_038090695.1). Classification (NCBI taxonomy): domain Eukaryota; kingdom Fungi; phylum Ascomycota; class Leotiomycetes; order Helotiales; family Sclerotiniaceae; genus Sclerotinia; species Sclerotinia spermophila. The sequence continues at coordinate 1,045 of JBBMOJ010000605.1, read as the reverse complement.
ATAATATATTGATATTTTTTATTATAATATTTGTTAATTAATAAAAATATCGGACTAGAAACGAAATAGTACTAGTAAAGGATCTAAGAATCCTGATATAGCAAAACAGAAAACTTTAGTTCAAAAGCAAAGTTGATAGGCTTATATATAAGTTTCAATTTCTCTCGATATATTAAACCACCAATATATATAGGAGACAAAATCAATAGTTTTAATTTGGCTGGGATATCCAATAGAACCAATAGAATACATTCGGTATATAATCTGGATACAAAACTCAGCGAAGGGAGAAACAAAGAAGCAATTGTAATAGAAGATTTTACTATTAATCAATCTACAATCTTGGAGAGTAATTCGAAGGTCTTTTTGGATCGGTAATAGCCAATAATAAACAATTGGATTCTAAAGTGTTTCGTATATAATAGTAATCAATTCAAATGATTTGTATATTCTATTGATAAGATTGTTGATCAGCTTCTTAATATCAGGGATAATCATACCCATAGGGGCTATGGTAAGGTCGATATCGTTGTTCATCTGTTGAATAAGGTTCTTAAATATAATAATATCGAATACTCTTTTTAAAAGGATTGTTTATAAGCAATTCTTGATTTGGTCGTTATTAGGATTGGTGTGTATAGGGTGATCTTCTACTTTTTGATTTAGCGTATTAGGGCGAACTACTTTATGATTCGGTTTATATATAATATAAAAGTTGAAACCAGATAGGAATTTAGTCTATCTAGCTTGTCTTTGGTTTAGCATCTTTATTGATATGAAATACTCTAGATTCTTATAATCTATAATAATTTCGAATAGCTTTTAAGTTCTATATAGTTTGAATCTCTATTTTTCTAAAGACTTAATAATAACTAATAGTTCCTTATTATAGATCTTATAGTTACACTTAGCAACACTATATTTCAAGAAGAAATATATAACTAGGTGTAATCAGCCCTCATTGTTATATTAAAAGAGTATTCTACCTATAACTGTTACGGGAGCTGCCTCTAGGGTCACGTGGAAGTGTCTAGAGATCTCTCGA
>JBBMOJ010000604.1:0-19798 GCA_038090695.1 Sclerotinia spermophila | reverse complement strand
TTAATATAAAGAATATAAAGATATTACAAAAAGTAAAGAAATTAAATAATAAATGGATCGGCCTTTATAAGATTATAAAAGCATACTCTTACTTATACTTTATTCAACTACCAGAAAATATATAGATATTCCCAGTATTCCATTACTTGCTTTTTATTCCTATAAACAAAAGTATACATTTCCCAAATCAAGTTGATATCAATAATTCAGAATTCCTAACTATATAGAATAGAATCCTTGAAAGAGAGAATGGAAAGAATAAATTAATATAAAAATGGATATTTGAAGGAATATTAAACAATTATAACAAAGACGGATATTATTATTTAATAAAATAGAGATATTATACCCCAATCTGATAATCAGCCTTTAATTTAAAAAACAATAAAAAGATTATAGCTGAATATTATCATTTATACTCTGAAAAACCTAGCCCTTCAAAATAAATACTAAATAACTCGAAAGTCAATTTGATATTGAAACCTATAATATATAAGGTATTAAAATCAAAACACTTATTAAAACAAAAGAAAGTATAATTTGAATAGAAAAAATATACTAATCTATACTTAAGCTTACTTAGAACAAACAAATCCTAAAAGGGGAGATACTATCACAGATTCATACTAGCCTTACACTAATATAAGGCTTAGTTATCACTAGCCATATAGTCGATACAGTTTTAGAACCTTTCTCTTCCTTCCTTATAGAATATTATATATTATACCTAGGTGTATACTATTACACACTCTTACACCGTGATAAATTCAAAACCTAAGTATTTTCTTATAACGAATATCACATATTTATATAATATCTTATTACGCTTATCTTAATTTAAGACTAGTTTAAACTAAGCGATATTCTATTATATAAGAGATAAAGAGATCCCTTAAGGATCTCTTTCCTCTTTAACTTTCTTATTCTAGTTATTTGATCTCTATTAATATACTTTAGTATGTAATTGTAATATGTCTATACTATATTATATTAATAAAAAGTATAAAAGTTTTAAGTCCTCGAATCTAATAGGGGTCTCAATTGAAAGGATATTATAGTTGTTTAATTAAATAAGTATCTTAGTATTCCACTATTATTTCAATTGCTCTCAAATAATTAAGTTATAAGCCGTCTATAAATGAAACAAATAAATACAAGGAGACTAATTATTATAAGCTCTTTCTTGTTTCAAACATATTAGAATATTTTATATCAAGTGGAGGGAAAAAGAATCAAATTATTAAAAATGTTTTTATAGAGGACTTATTTCTCCTCTAGGAATACTATAAACGAATAATATAATAATAAGAGATTCAGGGTATAGTAATGAATTGAATCAATTATCTTTACTTAAATAGAATAACAAACTAATATACAAAAAATAAATCAAAAGACGTCTTTTATACTTCCATTCAATGGGACTAAAAGATCTAAGCAAAGTGAAAGAAACCCTGGAACAGGTGGCGGCCTAAGGTATAAGGTTAGATTATTGTAAATACTATACGAGATATTATACTTATAGTAATTATTGATATTAAGTTCGAAAGAAATCCTTATAAGTAAAAATCAAATAGGGGTTTAAAAATTATTATCTATAGAATTTATATATAAGCTATATACGTATACTACATAAAAGTATATCTTTGATAAATACCGGGCCTGTGTATTTATAGGTTTCTTTACCAAAATAAGTATAAATTCACCTATTTCGAAATTCTATCACGGACATTCTAATAAAAGAGGATTGTATATTAATAGTATCAAGCACTCGGATCTTACAGACCTAAGATCGGAGTCTAAGTAAGTATTCGAGTATTATAGCTCCGAACTTAATTATATACTAGTGTGACGAATATTATGTGCTTATATAATATCTCATTACACTTATCTTAGTTTAAGACCTGCTTAAACTAAGCGATATTCTATCTTATTTATTTATTTATTTATATTACTTAACGTCTGTAGTGGACCTCCCTAGGGGTATTCAGACGTGCTACGAAAATGAACTAATTTACAAAGTGAGAACTCCGATCAGATATAGCAAATATTCTATCTTATAAGAGATAAAGAGATCCCTTAAGGATCTCTTTCCTCTTTAGCTTTCTTATTCTAGTTATTTGACCTCTATAATAAGCTCTAGTATATAATCGTAATATTTATCTTCAAGACTAGAGACTATTCGCCCCTCTACGAATAAAAAAGTCTTATATTATAAATAACTAGTTAATTTATTACTACACTTGATTATTACAAATTCAATATTAATTCAATTCAAAATAATATCTATAAAAATCTTTCAAAAAGTAATAATTTTTATATCCAAAATTATATATATTTTATTATTCCATTAGAATTATAAAGTTATATAATAAATTGATATTCCTATAATAATTTTAATAAGTTCAATTATATTATCCAATATTTATTAAAGATATACTCTCGTAGTAGTCTATAGAGAAAGCCTAGTATAATTAAGATAGAGATAGACAAAACATATTATAATATTTAAGTATATTCATCAAAAAATATAATTTGTAATATTAGTTAAGTTAAATATATATCGATCTACTTTAATTTGATTAGTTTAAATTATAATTATATAATTGAAAATGAGTTTAATTGATTGATTTAGATATTTTTGTTACAGGAGCTGCCTCTAGGGTTATATGGAAGTGGCTAGAGATCTCTTAAAGTGGTTTAGATTAGATTTCAAATAGGAATTCAATATAGTTATAACTAATTGTAATTCTTATAACTATAGTAATGAAACTAATGATTATTCTTAAGTACGAAACTTTATATTATAATAAAACCCATTTCCTTATATAGATCTTTATTCTTATTATACTAATCCTTAGAATCTCTTAATATAATAGATCGCAATAGATCGTATTATACTCTAGGAGTGCTGATACTCTTTAACACTCTATTATGTGCTGAAAGTCATGTGATACAGTGCTCCTAACTACTGGCGTAACAATTTTATTTAAAGTAATTATTATATGATCTTTTATTTATCAAAAATCTAAATTATAAACTCATAATAAATTTTTTAAGCACCCACCGGAAGATGCCGCCCGTTTCGTCCCACTTTTATTCATTCTAATAATTTAATTGGCTATAAAAACACGTGTATAGCCTTGGTATAATATTTCATCACGCTTGAAAAACGTGATAATATATAATCATTCTCCAAAATATATAATTTGCCCATCCCTAAATCAGGGGACTATATACCTCTGTAGTTATTAACTAAGTCTGGAATTATCAAGGGATCAAGTGATAAAGGAGGTGATCTGCTCCGATGTACAGTGTAAGAAATGCCGATCGTTGCATACCCCTGATTAAATTGTGCCAGGAATTATTTATCTCCGTTCAAAGTGGCCTTCGGATATACCGCCCTGGTGAGCGAAACTTCGAAGATAAGAGAAGAGAGGTTTCTTTGATAGAACTTTGGTATACATATTACTATATACCTACTCCACTTTCCAAGGAGCATTTCAAGCAGACGTCTGTATTTTGTAAGGGGAAGAGGTTCTTGACGTCAAGTCAAGTCAGTCTTCACTGATATGGATTCCAGTGATGTTGAAAAGAAAATATCGATTAAGTTTTATCTGCGAAGCACATGACCGGCCTAATATTGTATATCAATGGCTTCGGGCTGAGTGGATAGTCGGTAGTCGGGCTCAAAAACTTCCGGTGGATAGCGCATTTGTGGATGGTGAAGCTTTCTCATTGGCTCATGCAAAGTTCTGTCTGCCGGCGCCGCAAAAGGTAGATGAGAATACTATTTATTACTCATGCTCTTTCTTATACATGCTTATGATGTTCAAGATTTAAGGTTTCTGCTAATAGGGTACAAGCTTGCAAGTGACAACAAAAGGAACTTTTTTCCTTCCGAAATGAGCTCTTGAACAAAGAGTCCCATTGACTCACTCAGCCTTATTATCCAATTCCAATTCCAATTCCAATTTCATCATACATAATCATAATGTCATGCTTGTCATAGACCTACCAATCTATCGTGTTGCAAAAAGTTTCTGTGGGTGATCATTTATTTTCATCCATCCATTCATTGATTGATCGATTCATTCAGCCAGTCAGTCAGCCAGCCAGTCAGCCAGCCACCCAATTAGTCAAACTATCAATCGATCAGTGAATCTATCGGCCAGCCAGCCAGCCAGTCAGTCAGTCTATGGCAAAGATTACAACTGTACCACTTTAATCCCTCAAACATCATGAGTACGAGCAGCCCCGTTGTTTCTACCGCGAGTAGCTCAAGCGCTCAACAACCTCAACCTCAACCGACACCACCACCACCAGCAAAGGTTCTTAGTTGCACAAATTGTAGGAGACGTAAGATAAGATGCAATAAAACAACAAACCCGTGCATTCCATGTCAGGTGAGTGAATATGTCCGAACTTGAATCCATCGTCTTTTTTTTTATGTCTATGAATAACATATAATCAGGCATCTGGTACCGAATGTATTTTCCCTACCCGTGTTCGAAACCCCAGGCCAAGGCAAAATAATCCGAAATCTCGTGATGCTGAGCTATTAAAAAGGATCTCTCATCTCGAAAGTTTGGTGAGCAGAATTGACGCCTCAAAACTCCTCGGGGACGATGGCCGGGTAGAAGACGAGGATCGGTCAAGTACACCACCATCAGGAACGCGAACTCGTCGTTCTTTCACGGCTCCAATGAATCAATACAATATCCATGATATTGGATTAATGCCAGGACGTTTGGATCATCAATTTGCTTCTTTTATTAAACGTCAAGAAACCGAATCGATCTATACCCAGGATGGGTTTTGGACAAGATTAAGTGAAGAAATTGATGGCTTGAAACATCTCATCGAGAACCCCAGTGACGATGAAGATGAGCAATTCGGATCAGCTACAACTTCGCCAGCATCCAAGTATGATTCCCCTTCACAATTTGTCTTTGATTCCAAAGTCACTTCCTCGAACATCGTAGTTCCATATCCATCCGACGAACATCGCAATGTTTTATTCGAGGTTTATTTCAAAAATGTTCATCCAATGATCGTCACTATGCATAAGCCAACAACACACTTGATGGTAAATTCAAACTCCGAGTTGTACGATCAGAATACTGGTCGGCACAAATTCAAAAGTCTTGAGGCTAGTGCATTTGCTATGTACCTTGCTGCTGTGACGAGCATGACAAATGAAGAGTGCCTTGAACTTTTAGATGAAGAAAGGCAGATTTTAGTGACACGATACAAAACTGCGACCGAGATTGCTCTCCAAGAATCAGATTTTCTTAATAGTGTGGAAATTGTTACTTTACAAGCTTTAATGACGTATATTGTAAGTGATTCTTCTACAAGCATCTTGGGCGATGGTTTTATGATGATATTTATTTATTTTTACAGGCAGCTATGCGCACTCATGATCGAAGCCGATCCGTATGGGCATTTATCGGTCTTGCAGTTCGTCTTGCACGTGGCCTCGGACTTCACAGAGATGGTGGCGCTCTACCTTTCGATTTGGAAATGCGAAGAAGAGTATGGTGGAGTTTGATCGTGCTTGATACGAGAGCTTCCGAAGATCGAGGTACTGAAACAATGATTACGGATGGCTCTTTTGATACAAAAATGCCTGCCAACGTGAACGACGAGGATTTGTCGATGACTTCCAAGTCTCCGCCGGTCGATAGGATAGGATTCACCAGTATGACTTTCGCTTGCATTACAATGACAGTCAGCGGAATCGGGTTGAGGATGAATTTCGTACCTACGCAATTAGACGCACCGGTCTTGACTACGGAACAGAAAGAGCAGATGATCAAAGGCTTTACTGATAAAGTCGAGTCAACCTATCTCGCAGGTTCTGATCCCAGTGATCCGAATTACGCGTTTTATTGTCGGATAACACGACTATTATCGCTGAAATTATGGCTGGTGACACAATACCCACTTCAGCAAAGGAAATCTACACATCGAGTACTTCCTCGAGGACAATCCTTGCGTATAGCTATGGCCTACCTAAATTTGACGGAAGAAATATGGCAACATGAACCTTCAAAGGGATTGTTCTGGTTCTTTCAAACTTATGTGCCCTGGCACGCGATTGCCGTCGCTTTAGCTGAGCTTTGTGCGGAACCAACTGGTCCTCTTGCTGACCAATCTTGGGAGGTCATTGAGTTTCATTACAATAAATGGAGTGAATATGTAGCAGATACAAAGGATGGAATGATTTGGCGACCAGTCAAGAACTTACTAAAAAGAGCTAGAGCAGCAAGAGGACGAGAAAGAGGTTTTAGTGAATCTCAAGCATCAACAATCTCCACAACAATTCCCACAACAATTTCCAAACCTGATATCTACAGCCCAGCTCTCGATTTAGCTCCTCAATTCCCTCCGATCATGTCTGAGAATAACAACTACCATCAACCTTCTACAATTGGGCAGATTGACCCAATGGGGCAGAATACTTACGGGGGGATGGGCTTCGATCTTCCCATGCCCATCGGTTCTACACCCATGGACACGAATATGACATCCCCAATACCTATTCCGGAAGGTTATACAAATACACACTGGAACGAATTCATATTTGGGTTAGGAACAGTTGGTGGTGACGGGCCTCAAAATCCAGAGATGTGGGGTTCATATCAAAATTATTTTACTGGTTCTTGACATTTTGAGAAGCCTCGAAATCTTCACATCGATATACACATTACCTTACCCTTTATAATTTTATGATGTTCAATGGCACTTGGAATGGGACGCATGTAAGATCAAAAAGATGTTGTAATATCAAATTTTTCTCCTCAGCCACTGTATGTTTGATACCAAGGATCGATGCAAAAGCTAAGCTTCGGTCAATAAGGACTTTCGAATTCTTGCTCGTATTTTCACGCACGCACTTCTGGGAACCAGCAAATGCCCGGCATTTGTTTTTTCCCCCTGTGGCTATGACCCACAAAACGTCTTATCGCCGCTCCGCCGTTTCGGATACCGGTAAATAAACTACCCGGAACCCATCACCCACATCCAAACAACTTCTAACAATCCCTGCATCAAGAACCTGCATCAAGAATTCTTGATGTCACCAAACACGGTGTACGGAGTAGATACTTGGATGAAACAACTGGTGAAGCGAATCAAGATTCACTCTCCAACCGTGTTAGGGCACGTGCTTCATCCGTGGATCGAAACAAACTCGGTCGCCGACTACTAAAGAGTCTATCGATTCTTGTTCTCACCCGCAAGCTTTCTTCATTATATGTTCATTATTGCAAGGGCCCTTTGGGGACGTTGCAAATCACTGACTGGAAGAACTATGTACGAAGTATATCCACATGGAGGAAACAGATACATATTAATACCATTGTCAGAACGTTATACAACTTTGATACGTTGAACAGAATTGATGCCCATGTGAAGAATATCTTCAACTCGTGTAAGGTAATGAATAGCACAAATGAATGCATGCATATGCATGACTGTAGTATATTGGGACAAACTCAATGGCTGAATTTTCTTACAAGACATTTGGAATAGAAGTCTATTTCCGACAACTTATAACAACCTTATGAAATTACTGCAATAATCAATTAGTGTTCAACTTGCACCAGCAGATCTCATCTATCTATTCCAGGCAATATTGACTTTTGCTGCCTCTTACCCAATGTGTCTCAAAAACCAACTCGATACATAGTCAGGCAAATGAGATGAATATAGTTCATTCATTTTTTTATGACAAAGCCAATCTGTCATATTTTAGCTTACATATCATATAGTTTCCCCTTACCCCGTTAGTCCTCGACCAATTTTCGTTTCACCCCCATCCAAATTCTAGTCATAGCAGATCTAGTCAAGACAACTGTATTACGACGATTGTATTGCACATCACCAAAGCCTTTGATCGATTTCCAATTCGAGTTTAGTAATGCGCCTCACGCCGTCCAAGAGCAGACTAAAGCCGACTCTGATGTGCTAATTGAGAATATTAGTGTGTTCACTTAGCACTAACACATAAGCTTCTTCCCCTGGGTATCTCTCTAATATCCAGGTTGGTAGCCTCCATCTTTCACCTTTTCTGGCAACATTTTTCTTCCTTGTGCTTTTTCTCGAAAATCATGGTCACTTGATCTTTACTGCATATTTTTATTAATCATGGGGAATGTTGATCATTCACCACAGCAACGCGTCTGGACGCGGAATCTTTTCGTAACTTTTGCTTCTTTATTACTTTTCTTTAATACTTTATCTCTCTTGCCATGGGGGATGTACCATGTCCGGTCATTTCTTCATACCGATCACCATTCTACCTCACAATTTTCTGCCAGCATTGCTTCTCTCGATACTGTAGATATCGGACTATTGCAAGGAGGGCAAGATGTTGCATCAGTACTCAAGGCGGCCGCGGATATTTTGGGTGCAGTAAGCGCACAACATCATCTTACTTCTTTACAAGCTCTTGGCAATGATTTGCACAAATTAGCTGTGGATACACATCAAGCACAGAGCGAAAGTAGATTGCAATCGAGAGGGCTTTTTGATGAGTTTACTTCACTATTAACAGGCGGCGCGAAAGGAGGAGCAGACGGGAAAACGGGCGCTGGTGGAGCAGGTGGCCTCGCGGGAATCTTCGGATCACTCGGTGGGAAGCTTCTTGATGTTTCTGCCGATGCTTTGGCCACGCCAGCAGGATATCTCGGTGATGGTGTTGGAAGAGGTGCTACCACTGGTCTCAAAATTAACAACGGAGTTAAACAGACTACTGCAAAAAAGCCATCTGGCATCAACGCTATCGCGGGTAATCTAGGATTCGGGTAAGCACTCTCAAACACAATATATCCGATTTCATCACAATTTTTGGTACTAATACTAAAATCATAGAGTTTCAAATGCTCTCACGGGAACTTTAAACACGTCTAGTTTCGCTTCTGGTGCAGGATCAGCTTCTTCTGCTCTAGGCACGGGTCTTGGAGGAGGAACTGCTAGCGGATTGGGTCTTAACAAATCAGCCGTTGCTGCTCCCAACGGGACTGGTGTCCCTTTGATTGTTGGTAATTTTGGAAATAGCCTTACTCAATCCCTGTTCTCCAACATCGACATGTCGAAAATTATGACTGGTTTACCAACTGGCATGTTACAATCTGCAGTTGTTAATGCTGGAAAAGGTACGTTCATTTGGTTCTTTGGTAGAACCAGTGTTTTCAACAGTCCTGAATGCAGTCCAATCTAAGATTCCAATATTGAGATTCTGGAAATGCTCTTATTCATCCTAAATATTCATTGTTTTAAAGTAATTCAATGATCAAAATTAATTCATCATTCGAAAGGGCTTGAATACTCCAAAGTTTTGGACCGTTGGACTGCAGTCTTGACTTTTAGACACGCTGGGTAGAATCATGCTAACATTGTTATAGGATTGGGAGAAGGTGCTGCAGAGGGTCTTGATTTACCGATGAATACAGCTACTACTTTGAAGATGAGACTCAAAAGGGCTGCTGCTGCCGCCGCAGGAACTAATATCACAGGCTCAGGCGGTGGTGTTGATGAAATTGCATTTGGATTCACCAAATCACTGTCAAGTTCCTTCCTTGGCGCTGTGGATGTCAAGAAATTAGCTTCACAAGCCATGTCCGGATCCAATCTTAATAGTATGGTTGGCCCTACTCTCGTAGGAGCTGGATCCGGATTGGGTGCTGGAGCTGCACGAGGCTTAGGGCTTTCGAATGCGGCTGTTACTCCCACTATAGGAGCTGATACTGCTGCTCCAGAAATTGCTCATAACTTTGCCTACGAGCTCACCACCGGTTTCCTCGCAAACGGAACACTCTCGTCTTTACAATCTAAACTTATGAGTGCTATGTCTGGATCAAATCTTACTAGTATGGTTGGCCCTACTCTTATAGGAGCTGGATCCGGATTGGGTGCTGGAGCTGCACAAGGTCTGGGGCTTTCGAATGCGGCTGTTGCTCCCCCTATAGGAGCTGATACTGCTGCTCCAGAAGTTGCTCACAACTTTGCCTACGAGCTCACCACCGGTTTCCTCGCAAACGGAACACTCTCGTCTTTACAATCTAAACTTATGAGCGCCATGTCTGGATCCAATATCTCCGCTATGCTAGGTCCAGCAGCTCAAGGAGTTGGAAGTGGTATTGGTCAAGGCGCTGCTGTGGGTCTTGGATTGCAAGATCCTGCTACTGCGCAAAGTCCCATGGGTGGAGATGTTGCAACGGCTGCAAGAGACTTCTCATATGGTCTTACAAGTAACTTCCTTGCCAATGGTACAGTTTCGCGTCTTCAAGCTAAAGCAGCTTCACTTCTTGGTGGAGGTTCAAATTCTTCTTCTGGAGGTATGATGTCGGCTTTACAGGGTTTATCTGTTTCTAAAGCAGCCGAGGGCCTCGCAAGAGGTCTTGTTGATGGTGCGGGTCAAAGTATATCGAACATGGGAGGCTTCCAGGCGATTCTTAATGGAGCCAATTCATCTACTGTTATGATGCAAGCTGCAATCCCGACTTTCAAGTCGGATAATTTCGATGATACGACGGGAGGAGTGGCAACATCTTTTGGTCAAGGATTAGGTGGTCAAGGTGTTAGTTTGATTGCGCAAATGTTAGGAAAGATTATGTCTATGTCTTCCAATGGCTCATTAATATCGACTGCTACTGGCAATGGCTCATTAACATCGACTACTATTGGAAATTGCTCAACAATTCCTACATCTTTATTCTCCGCTGATGTTCCTGCAAATAATCTTTCAACTCCGGCTCTACGAACACGTTCCTATAGATCCTCCTCACTTGGCCGCAAAGCAGCACCAATAACGCCTACTTTCCCGCAACTCAAACTCAACAAGAGAGCTGATGTAGACACTACTCTCAATGTCTCTGATGTCACAAACACGCTTCTGAGCGGGGTAAATGTCACATCCCTTGATGTAATTCTTCAAAAAGGTGTCAATACACTTACATGTCAAGGAATCGGTGGGTTTGTACAAATATTCCTAGGATTAAAAGCTGGTGGGAGTATCCCCTCTACTTCTTCAGCGGCAGGAAGTTCACTCATGTTACCCAATGCCACTTTTATAATTCAGAGTCAGGACAATGAGTTCAAGATCAATCCATCGACGCAAGTTATTACGGTTAATGGAATCACAATTAATCGATTAACTCTTCTGATCGTGGCGCATGGTATGTTTCCAATCCCCTCTTACTTTTAGATATCCATCATATAAGTATAAATCAACTAACACCTCCAATCCAGTATTTCTACTCATCCTCGCCTATTTCATCGCGATCCCCTTCGCTCTCCTCCTCACCTCCGGCAACGAAATAGCAACTATGCTCTCCCGACCCCACATCTGGGCTTCCGCACCGAAGACCCGTTTCTACATCTGGATATTCGCCGTCCTGCCTTTATCCTTCGGCGGCGCCATTCTCGGCATCGTTCTCCTAGGATCCGCATCGCACGGCACCACTTTCCACGGAATCCTCGGTTTTGCGGTGATTGCTCTGACTTTCGTGGCGTTTATCCTTGAGATGAAATTCTTGCCCAGTATTGAGAAATTGCGATTGCTGAGAGGAATCGTTCTAAGCGTGCTGCTGGCCGGCGCCAATGCGACTTTTGTGACGGGTTTTGTGGATATTCAAAGAATTACTTTGTGTACGGTACAGTTGCCGGATGCGGTGTTGATTGGGGCGGCGATGAATGTGGCGAGTGCGTTTACGACGGGCACGACGGTCGTGACGGTGAAGATATTTATTAAGAAGTGGATGGGGAGGGAGGTGAAAGGGGGGGATAGTGGGGTGGAGAGTGGAAATGGGAGTTACAATGATATGGAGAAGAGTGGGTTTTACGAGGATAAGGAGAAGGTTAGTTTGAAGGATCGGATTAGGGTTTTGAGGGGAAAGAATGAGGGGGAGTAAGATTATTGGTGTAGATAGATTGAAGGCTTGTATTGGTTGGTACAGTCACTCTCTCCATTTATATTAGTCGATTTTTGTCACGGGTTTATACTAGCCTTACACTAGTGTGAGGCTTAGTCATCACTAGCTATATAGTCGATATGGTTTTAGAACCTTTCTCTTCCTTTTTTGTAGAATATTATATATCATACTTAGGTGTATATTATTACATACTCTTACATTGTAATAGTATATTCTATCTTACTAAAACCCCGTTACTATTTCCCTTTAACAATCTGATTTGAAAATAATCTTCATCTTTATCCTTATCTTCGTTTTCGTTTTCATTTTTACTTTCAAAATAGTAGATACTTTAAATTCATTTGTTATAGATTAAATACTAATATATAATTAGATCTATATATCTATTTATACTATTTACAGCAAATAATAGTATCTTACGAATGAATTGTTAAAACTCGTTAATATTAACTTTTATATATCTATCAATATTGTATTAAAATATTATAATTACTTTATCTATCTATTTAGTATTATGAATAATATTTTAAATGTTTTTTATAAAGCAAAAAACAATGCTTTAAATGAATAAAAGAATTATATCCTTTTCGATAATCTGAATAATCAAATCCGATTTCAAAAAGAAATAAATACAATTTTAAGAATACAGTTTAATTAATAAAATCAATTTATATAAGATAATATTTAATTTTTTTAATAAACCTTTTACAATCTAGAATCTTTCAAAGGAGAAAAAACTGTAGTAATAACTCGATAGAATGAATACCTAGGATATGTCACGGGTTCATACTAGCCTCACACTAGTGTGAGGCTTAGTCATCACTAGCTATATAGTCGATACGGTTTTAGAACCTTTCTCTTCCTTCCTTGTAGAATATCATATATCATACCTAGGTGCATACTATTGTACACACTTGCCCCGTGATAGTATAGAAATAGAGTTTTCAATTTTATTGGAGGATTGATTCTATTTTATTTGATATAGAAAAAAAAAAGATATTCTATATAGCTTTTTTTATTAAAGGATATATATATTAAAAATATTTATAAGATATTAATGAAATCCTAATAGATATTTCAATCTATAAGATTACCGAAGTATTTTTCAAAAAATTTGATACTCTTTATATAATAATTGATTCAGAATGGGAAGTAGTTATATAGTTTAATAAATTGAAGATAGAGAAATATATACCCTTCTTTATTTTTTATATTAATCTAAAATATTTAGAAAGATAATATTATAAATCTAATAAAGAAATGATTCTAGTATTAAAACAAAAAATCTTTAATAAACTGAAGCTTTTGGTTTAAATAGATTCAAATCTATATATATTCAATAATATCGAAGGATAGATAAGAAAATTTGATATTTAGAACTAAAATTATAAAAAAAACGATTATTATATTACCTTTATTAATACAATAATAAGAATCCTATACAACCAACCTTACCCCAATTCAATAATACTAATAACTATCCCTTTGTAATTTATTGATGATCTAATAAATCTAGATACTATTAAAATACAATAAGAGTGAAATCGTGAGAAAGAACACCACCTTGGACTTTGCTATTATTATAAGAAAGTAGATTATTCTGTATAGAAATATAAAATAAAAAAGGCTATTGATATATAAAGAGCTATTCGAGGCGCTATATAGGGTTTATAAAGAGGAGTATATTGTGATAGAGGATATATTGGAAAGTAATAATTATTTAATCGAAGTAATTATAATAATCTTTATTATTTAAGATAAAGTTTTCAAGAAAATCCTTACTAATATTATTAGCTTAATATATTTTAGGGTTATATTGAAAACGAATCAATATTATCTTTTGAAAGTATCTCAAATGCCCTTCGAAGTACTACAATATCCCCTCCTTTAGTTGAAGCTTATGAATTCTAGAGAAATGCTTTATCTCTATAATAAGTTACTTATAAAAGTTAAATAAAAATAAAGAATAGATCAAATAAACAATAAATAGTAATAAATTATTACAATTCAATTGTATAAATAGCAAATCTCTATTTATTCAAATCATTATATTCCTAGTGTATAGTTCCCTTTTTAATATAATTAATTTAATTGATAGTAAATACTCCGATAAAGCTTTTACTAATTATTCCCTTATTACTCAATATAATATTCATATAAAATCTTTATTACATTATTAATAACTCTAGTTAGCTAATAACAATATCGCTAATATTATTATTGAATACTTTATAATACCTATAGCTATAGAATTATATCAAGAAACCTAAATATTCTTTATTACAAAACTATTTTCTAATACTTCTATCATCTTCAGATTATTTTAATTATAATACTATAATCTATATATAAATTGAGCAAATATAATATTGTTATTTACCTCCCTATATTATACAATACAATACTATCTGAAAAACATATATAGATATTAAGCCCCAATTATTCAATTACTTCAACAACTCAATACTATTACTACTATCCACAAACGAAAGTCCCCAAAAAAGGTTTGGGATATATTACTATCAATCAAAATATTCCTCTGAAATGTTTATTGAGCAAATAATTATTATAAACCAATTATAAAAGATTATAACGAAAACACTAATAATAACTATAAATCAACCGATTCTAAAAATGTATTTATCAAACCATCTCTTATCCCCAATAAAGATTACTATTATATTATAACCTATAACAGTAATATAGCTTCACAAATCTATATGATCCAAAATCAATCCACTTTATATCCAATATTTATTAATAAAATTACTAATTAAAAACGAAAATAATCAAATCTAATAAAAGAATTACTATTATTATTAGTAATACTCTTACTAATACAATTACTGAATCTTAATTCAAAAATGAAAGATATTTATTAGCTCTAGATCTCAAGTTTTATATTTTTCTGTAAGTAGAATAGTGTTCAAACTATAAGGATAATATAAAAAGAACTAAACTAAATCGAAAAAGCCTAATACAAACCAAGCCCTATATCCAAATACAACTTTGATTTTGATAAACAAAGTTGTAAATATATTCTTCAAAAAAAAAGCACTATCACTAAAGCTTTAGTAATAATACTAATATATTTATACAACTTCATTCAAGATTACTATCAATAGAATTATTTAAATAAGATTATAGAAACTAATATAACAAAGTTTTTTATTGGAAAACCGAATCTCAATAATAATAAAATACAAAACAAATTACTTTTCTAATTATAGAACAAACTACCAACCTTCTTATTTCGAAATATTGAAATCTTATTTCTATAAAAAACCTGGAATTATAAGATTGAATTTATATCAAACAAAGAACCATTATATTTTAAAAATAAATCATTTTCGCTTTTAAAACTTAAAATAATCAAAAAATGGATTGATGAAAACCTTTCCAAAAGATTCATTCGGGAATCGTATTCCTATAATACTATATTACTACTTTTAATAACAAAACTGTCACGGGAAGAATGAGTCCTATATAAACCCAATTAGCTACACAGCTATTAGGACGTCCTTTTAGCGTGATAAAAACTAAATAAAAGAGTTTGTATTTATTAAAACTATTACAGTTTAAATAATATTATTATCAAAAACCACTATTCTTTATTTATTATAAGGGAAAACACTCGATACTTTGTACAATACAAAAACATATTCTAAATTGAATATTATTGCTACATTTAACAAACTCTATATTACAAAAAAGAATGAATAAAAAACAACATTTATTATATATTTCGATTTATTCGAATCACTAATAATACCTTTTAAACTATATAATATACTAATATCTTTTCAGTATTATATTAATTATACTCTATTCAATGAGCTCGATAAATACTATATAGTATATCTCAATGATATCCTCGTTTATTCCAACAACTTGTTTGAATATAGAAAATACATTTATACTATTATTTAAAAACTAGTAAATACAGATCTATAAATTGATATTAATAAATACAAATTTGAAACGATCTCTATATAATACCTCAACCTAATTATAACCACAAACAATATTAAAATAAATCCTAACAAAATCGAAGTTATTATATTATAAGAACAATTCATTTCAATTAAAGATCTATAATGCTTTTTAGGATTCATTAATTTCTATTAACGATTTATTAAAGATTTCTTTAAGATCTATTATACTTTAAATAACCTACTACAAAAAAACAATCCTTAGTTATAAAATAAAAAACATAATACTATTTTCAAAACCTTAAAAACCGCTTTTATTACTATACTAGTATTAATCTATTTCGATTATAAAAAATATATTATCCTAGAAATCAATACTTTAGATTGGGCCTCTGAAAAGATACTCTCTTAATATAATAAAAACAATATTCTATAGCTAAATATAATTATGAAATATATAATAAAAAGCTCTTTATTATAATCAAATCAATAGAAAAATGGTATCTTAAACTTCAGAGCTTCTAATAAGAATTCGAAATCCTTACAGATTACAAGAATTTAAAATATTTTATAATAATAAAAGTATTGAATCAAAAACAAATTCACTAATCCGAATTCCTATTTTAATATAACTTTCATATTATATATCGATTTAGAACAAAAACAATACACTCAAATACATTGAACTATAAAAAGGAGAACAAACTAGATTTTTCAAATCCAAATAATAAACACTTAAAAAATAGGGAAAGAATAATACTATCAACTATTAGATTCGATATTGATTTATATAATAAACTAAGAAAGGATATTATATTAATATCTATTAATCTAATAATCCCTATAAAAAACAAACCTATAAATCAATTAATTAATAATACCTATACAAAATCTGAAATAATATAATAACTTATAACTACAATTCAAAATCTATATATATAAAAGTAACTGAAAGACTTCCAAAATATTATAAGAATAGTAATATAAAATTGTTATATAACTAATAACAAACTATATTTCTAAGAAAAGTTTTGGATACTACCAAATAACAAATTGAAAATATAAATTATTTATAAAACACATTCCTCTAATCCAATTAGACACTCCGATTGTATTAAAACTATCAACCTTATTTCTAAATCTTATTAATAAATAAATATATATTAAGAAATCAGGGCTTATATATAAGTATACAAATTATATACCTATACAAAATCCTTTAAATCAGTACTACCAAACTTTCTAAAACCCCTTCCGATTCGATTTCAAATATAGTCAGATATATCCATTGATTATATCACCCCCCTCCCAAAAAATAAACACTTCGAATCTATATATAAATACATCTTAATTGTAATTTATAGACTAACAAAAATACAGTATTTCATTAATATAAAAACTTTAATTATAAAAAAGTTAATTAATATTTTTATAAATTATATCTATACCTTATATAGCTTATTCAATAATATTATTTCAGATTATAGAATACAATTTGTATTAGGATTTTAGTTTTAACTATCTAAAAAACTAACAATTACTTTTAAATACTTTTCAACTTTTCATTTACAAACCAATAAGCAAACCAAACACATTAACTCTATCCTTAAACAATATCTCTATACTTTTATCAACTTCTATCAAAATAATTAAATAGAATAATTACTATTAACAAAATTTATATCCAATAATACAATTGCAGAAATAATAGAATATTTACTATTCTTTGTTAATTATAACTTCAACCTGTATATTAATATTAAACCTAATAAACTATACCTATTAAAATTTATATTAATATAAAAATATTTTTTTTTTAAAGGAAATAAAACTATAAATAGAATAAAGTGGATTATAAAGCAATTCTAAATCTTTATTAAACAAGCTATCTTTATATATAAAGAGTATATAAACTATTGAAATATAGCACAGAGAGTGATGAAATAAGGTGGTTTTGGGTATGATTTATTATTGTATAGTTTAACTGAAGATCTAGAATAAGGTTGTATGTATTCATAGAATATAAGACTATTCAAAACGAAACGACACTAATCCCGATTGGGCCTTAGTATTAGGCTATGGATATTGATTATTTTCAACACACCCCTTAGTTAGTAATATAGGTGGCTATTAAATTGTTTTATACCAGTATTATAATCTTATATCTACCCTTCCTTTAATATTTTCCAATCCCAATTTTATTCGTTAATATCCTTTACTAAACATTCCTTATTCCTTTCTAATATACTCTATTGTTGTTGATGTATATTTCCTGAGTAGTCAAAAAATAGGTGAGCCTATTCTGTAACTTATTCAAATATAACATTTCAATAAATCTAGTGTGTTCAATAAATGAGAAGGGTTTAGTTAGTTTATCTATAGTTTATTAATTAGTTGAAACAAATCAAAGATTTATATAATTCTAAACAATTTATTTTCGAATGTAGTAATATTTTATAGTTATATATTTGGTTCATTAATAGATTTTAAGATTTTCGGTTAAAGTTAAACTACCCTAATTATCGCCAATAATTTTAGTTTTTTCGGTTTTTGGGTATTTGTATTCTAAAATAACTAATTCGATAAGGAATTATTTAATCCATAATATCTTTATTAAAGCCTTATACAGACTATAATACTCCGATTTAATTGAGCTTAAAGCAATGGTTGATTATCTTTTAGATTATATAAAAATGATTTCTCTACATATAAAGAAGATATATCCAAATATATTTCTTCTGATAAAGAGATCACTAGTATAATTAGAATTTATATATCCCTCAATAATATAGCTATTATCACTTCTATTATAAATAATAATATAATTGATAGTATCAATAAAATATCTGAAAACTCGATTACAATATTTTATATAAATTTCAAAAGAGTTTATTAGAAAACAATAAAGGATATTTATATTATATATAATATCCGAATAAATATAAAGGAAATTGAATAATCCAACTTTGAATTAATATAAAACTATAAATTGTAGTTCTATAATTCCTCTATAAGGAATTATATCTTCAATTATTTCTATAGTTATTGGGGTAGATTCTGATTTATAGTATTCAAAGCCAAACTTTTTAAGAATCTTTTGAATATAAATTTTTTAGTAAAGAGTGATGGTTTAAGCAATTAGATTTTAATTAATTTGTATTTCTAAGAAGTAGGAGATTAGTCCTAAATCTTCTATCTTGAATTTATTTAAAAGGTCCTTTTTAAATGTTATACATTCCTTATTCTTATCTATAATTAGAAAGTTGTCGATATATAAAGCGATAATGATTTTGGTGGTTTTATTGAGATAAATATAATTATTAATCTTCATTAGAATGAAACCTAGTTTAAAGAATGTATATCGAAGAGTTTCTTGCTATTAGTGTAATACTTGTTTTAAACTATAAAGGGTTTTAACTAGTTGACTAATCCAAACGATTTTGTTAGGATCCTTTCCAGGTTGTTTATATAATACACTATTCTGTTTTCAATAAGATGGGAGTTCGATATATATAGATAGGTTATCGGGTATTATAGTATTCAAAAATACTATAACCGCATCCATTTGGAATACTTGTAAATCATATTTTGATATAATTGCTATAACTATTTTCTATAATATATTCTTATATACTCTAATAAAGATCTAATCGAAATCTTGTTTATATCTTTATTTGAATTCTTAAACAATCTAGTGAGTCTTATATCTTATTATATTATCTTCTTTATTGCACTTACACTTGTAAACAATTCTGTCATATAAAATCTTTTGACTTTCGATGTCGGATCTCTTAATTAGTTTGAAAATACTATTTTTTAAAATTGATTAATACTCCTCCTTAATAGATTTAATCTATTTATTCTTATTTAATAATTGTTACGACGGCATCCAACATACCGCGTCACATGGTCGAAAGATCACGTGAT
>JBBMOJ010000603.1:0-19857 GCA_038090695.1 Sclerotinia spermophila | reverse complement strand
GAGAGATCTCTAGACACTTCCACGTGACCCTAGAGGCAGCTCCCGTAACATACTAGATATTATATTCCGGATTAATGTCAGATGAATAGAATGAATGTTATTGATTGGTAGGTAGGTAGGTATATATCATACCGTATATGGTAGTATTAATGTATATCTGTCCTCTAATTATTATTGTGTTTATGATGTATAATTACACCTATCTATATAGTACCAGTATATATATATTACCAAACATGATACTCATAACATTAATATACTTCACTAATCAATAATATACACTTATAACCCTTATCCCTCTCTCTACTCTGTACATCACACGATTCAGAAAAACTTTAAAGTTCAAAACACACCTGTATTTTACTATTTCCCTATGAGTCACTATGGGTATTATAATACAAAAACTTTCGCCCATTTGAGTCCGGTTTCCTATTATATATCTTGTAAGGTTTGCGAAAATGAGGTAATTTATTCGATATATCGGATAAACTTACTCAAGTAAGCTTAAGCTTATGTCTGATAGGGTATTTGATAATATTTCGTAAATGTCTAAAGTGAATTATTTCTAAGATTCTTTTGATATTGATATTAATTAGTTGTATATTTGGTTTGGTATGTAAGGTGAGGCTTAATAAACTAGATCACTAGTGGGTATATATAGACTCATGGGATAGTCTGTAATTAAGCACAATTTCACACCAAAAAATAGCGATTTTAATAATTCGATCAAAATTCAAAATCTTGTTTAATATTATTCAAATCTATATTAATAGCTTATCAAATATCAAAATATAATATATTCAAAAATTAATTCAATTTATTAAATTTTGAACTTAAAAACTTCAATATTATACTTCTCCACTAAAGAATTTTGGTGGGAAAAAGTAAACTCTATATTCAAAGCTTCAGTTTTCATTGTTTGGATTCAATTTTCATAATATATATTATTCAAATGCTTGTATTTTAGGGATCTAGATTTTGACCAAATTAAAAGATTTTTTCGAATTTTGTTCGAATTATCAAAATAAGTTGTTTTGGTGTGAAATAGTAAGTCTTACTTCACTCACAGGCTGTCCTATGAGTCTGTGCACCCACTGGTGGATCCTAGGGCTTACGAGGGCTTGTCTTTGAAGAATGCCGGGCAATATAACCGAACTCACCGAAATTACTATGGGAATATCAATTTATTATATAATTTTACTGTTACAACAGGTAACAACGGGTCACATGATAAATATCATATAATAAGAGTAGGAGCCTTTGGAGCTTAGGATCCAAGAAGCCAGAAGCCCTAGAAACCTAGAATCCTAAGGATCTAGGAAAACGAAGGTTTATATAAAGGAATAGGATTTCATTATAATATAGAGCTTTATATTTAAAAACAATTATTAGTTTTATTATTATAATTATAAGAATTACAACTAATTATAATCTTATTGAATTCCTACTTAAAGTCTAATCTAAACTACTTCAAAAAATCTCTAAACACTTCTATATAACCCTAGAGGTAGCTCCTATAATACTTTGAGTACTTTTATTATTTCAAGTATTGATTCAATCTCAATCATTGTAATAGCTTTCAATAGTAAATCCATTAGTAATCTGGGATATATATCTATCAATAATAATATCGAAATAACTAAGGCTTTAAAGGAGATTATTATTAATAAAACCCTCAAGATAGGTTTGCTAAATAAATATCAAGGAAATTAATCAGAACTCAATATTTTCCTTTTTCAATTCGAAATCTATTTTAGATTTAATAAGGAAAAGTTTGTTATTAATAAATCCAAAAATATTTAAGTTATATCCTATTTTTAAGGAAATATAATCAAATAGATTTATTCTTATCTATAAAACTATTTCGAAAAAGATAATAAGGAATATATATTACCCACCAAAATCATTTTTGGGAGTTTCGAAAGCTTCAAAAAGGAAATCTATAGAACTTTCAGAAATTCTAATAAATTAGAAATAGTTGAGAATAAGATTTTCAAATTCAAGTAAATAGATTCGGTACTTAAATATACTATCGAATTCCGAAGATACATTGGAATTACTAAATAGAATCAGATAGCTATTATAAATTATTATAAAAAAGAATTCAAATTAGAGATACAATTAGAGTTGAATAGAGAAAGGGAATATATCGAATTAAATAAATTAATTAAAGACTCTATAAAAACAGATAATCAACTATATAAATATAAATAGAATTAGCGATTCTATAAACCCTAAGGAAATAAGAATGAAGGGTATTACCACCAAAATAAAGGTAAACCCTCTTATAACCTATAGGAATATAGAGATCCTATAGAGTTAGATACTATATATTATATATTCAAAACCAATAACCTAGAAAAGAAATAAAGAAAGAAGAACAATCTATACTTCGAATATAATAAAACAGGTTATTAGGTAGCGGAATGTAGAAATAAGAAACCAAAAGAAAAGAAAAGCAATTTCAAGAAATAGTTTGGTAGGGGCTAATTTAATGTAATCTTCATTTTGTAATTATATAAAGTTAGTATAGCAAAATTCGCTATGCTATTAATCTTTGAAAAAGAAGAAAAGAAAGAATTTG
This sequence comes from Sclerotinia spermophila, assembly GCA_038090695.1. NCBI lineage: Eukaryota > Fungi > Ascomycota > Leotiomycetes > Helotiales > Sclerotiniaceae > Sclerotinia > Sclerotinia spermophila. Next base: position 17,273 of record JBBMOJ010000603.1, on the reverse strand, counting down.
AAAACCTTTTATAAATAATTAAAGAACTATAATTAGGAGAAGTATAAACTATTTGAGAAATAGATTTATGGAATTGTTGTATCTAGAGATTTGAAGGTATTGAAAAAGGAATTATCAATGAGGATTTCAGTGTATTTAATGTAAAGGAAGGAGAAACTTATAAAGTTTGATATATTGATTAGTACTGAATTCTATGGTTTAGAATTATTATTAATACCTTGTTTATAGAAAGACTTAATATGAAATATATGGAATACTCAGAAAAAGGGGAAGTTTAGGAAGTATATTATTATTATCCTATGGAAGGAGAATCTTTATTTATATATCAAAAAGTTGAAAAAGAAATCTATCTCCAAGTTTAAACTATATTATTATTACCAATTATTAGAAGCTTATTAAAAATATCTAGGGGTAACTATTACAAAACAATTTGATAAGATCTATTAGATAATAGAATTAGATACGGAATTAATATTGTTTATCTAGAGGAAAAAGAATTAATATAAATTAATTAGGCTAACAAAACTATGTAATGTGATTTGGGTAAATTAGTTATATTGTAATTAAATGTGATAGGATAAGTAGAACAGATATATTGTAAGGTCAAAATAAATAGACAAATATAAGTTGCTATGATAGATTCAAAGGCTATAGGAAATTTTATTATATTAGAAGCTATAAAATACTTAGGAATATTACTCCAGAAGAAACAGAACCCTTATTGATTATAACTAATTGATAGATAACTAACAGGATCAAATGGATAAGTTTTATAGGAGATAATTCTAATATGAATAAATATAACCTAGTATTCAGAATTTATTCAGTTTAATATTATACCTTTAGGACAGCAATAGATTATTTTGGGTATACTATAGTTAAAGGTATATAATCCTAAAATAGATTAGTTATAAGGAATAGTGATATTCGATTAGTGTAAGAATAGTTATAATAATATATCAAAGATGTTTATGAGATATGATATACGCTAAAGAGAGCTGAATACGAATAGCACTAGCAATATAGGACACCCGGTCCAGGGTCCTTTATTAAAAGCAAAGGATAATATACTTTCTCTACAAATAAAGAATAAACTAACTGAAGACAAGAAAAGCGTAATCGAAATTAAGGAGTCTATAATACTAGAATAATATAAAAGATATAAATATATATTTAAAGAACCAGGGATTTATAAGGCTTTATTAGAATATAAGCTATAGGATTATAAAATAATATTGGAGGAAGGCAAGATACCTGTGTACACCCTAATTTATTCAATATCAGCCAATGAATTGAAAATACTTAAAGAATATATTGATAATAATTTAGCTAAAGGATAGATCAGAAAATCTATATCTTAAATGACTAATCCAATTATATAAGTACTAAAAAAGAATGGTACGAAAAGACTAGTTGTGGACTATAGAAAGCTTAATATACTTATTAAAAAGGATCGATATCCATTTCTATTAATTATGGAATCAAGAGATTGATTAAGTGGAGCTATAATATTTACTAAAATGGACCTAAGGAATGGGTACTATTTAATCAGAATAAAGGAAGGCGAAGAATAGAAAACCGTTTTCAAAATCAGATATAGATTATATAAATACTAAATTATACTATTTGGATTAATTAATATATCAGCTATTTTTATAAGATTTATAAACAATATATTGTTACAATATTTGGACACTTATTATATATACTATTTGGACAATATCCTAATATATTCAAATAATAAGGTCCAGTATATTAAGAATATCAACAATATCCTTGAAAGTTTAACTAAGGTAGATTTGCTATATAAGCTAAACAAATACAAATTCTATATTAAAGAAATAGAGTTTCTAGGATTTACTATATCAAACTAAAGGTTTAAGATAAATAAAGATAAGGTTAAGATAATATTAGAATAGAAATAGTCTATTATAATTAAAGAAATATAATCCTTTTTAGGATTTGTAAAATTTTATAGAAGATTTATTAAGGGATACTTAGGGATTATAGTACCTTTAATTAACCTAATTAAAAAGGAACTAGAGATATTTAAATGGACTAGTAAGGTATAAGAATTATTCGAAATATTCAAGTAAGTAGTAGTTCAAGAACCAATATTGCTTATTTTCAATCCAGAAAAGCAAATTATTGTGGAGATGGACTCCTTAGACTTTACTATTGAAATAGTTCTAAACCAATCAGGATAGAATGAAAAGTATTAGCCAATCGCATTCTATTTTAGGAAACTATTACTAATAGAATTAAATTACGAAATTCATGATAAGGAATTATTAGCAATAATTGATGTATTTAGAGAATAGTGAGTATACCTAGAAGAATCAAAATGCTTAGTCTAGGTATATATAGATTACAAAAACCTAATCTACTTTGTTTCCATTAAATAATTAAACCAATAATAAACCAAATAATCGGAAACCATAGCTAACTACAATTTTATGATTTCATATATTAAGGGATTGGAAAACGCTAAAGTAGATACTCTTAGCCGAAAACCAGAATATCAAGAGAATAAGATATATAAATTATATATTATATTCAAAAAGGAAAGCGAATTATTAATCTATAATATACTATAACTTATAGCTACACATCTATTAAAAGATAACTATCTCAAAACTCAAATCCAATTATATTATAATAAGGATATAATAGCAATCTGTATATATAAGAAAATAAAACTAGGATTTATAATAAAAAACAAAACTATATACTTTTATAGAAAAGTATATATTCCAAGTCAAATAATTAAGGAATTTATAACAAAACAATATAGGTTGTTGATATATAGATATCAAGGAATTATAAGAACTTTTGTAAGAATCTGGGAAATCAATTATTTTCTATAAATGAGAATAATAGTTGAAGAAATTATTGGAAATTATGATATCTATATAAGGAATAAGTCTATAAGATATATTCTATATGGGTAACTCCAAATCCCAGATATACTTTTTCAATTATGGAAATCTATTATATAGGACTTTATAGTTAAACTATTATTCTCAAAAGATCTTGCTATAGGAGTAGAGTATAATGTTATATTTAATGTAATAAACAAACTAACAAAATTTATATATATATTATTATTTAAAAAATATAGGATGTTGAATAACTAGTATTTGTGTTCTTAAGAAATATAGTAAGTATATATAGGGTACCAAAAGAAATTATTTTGAATAGAGATAAATTCTTTATATCGAAATTCTAGACCACCTTATTAGTACTTATGGATATGAAAAGAAAGCTATTAATAATATTTCACTTATAAATAGATGGTTAGATTGAAAGAACTAATTAGATTATAGAAGTATATCTTAAATGTTATATCAATTATCGATAAGATAATTGGATAGAGCTACTACCTATAGCATAATTCGTATATAATATATTGGAAACGGAAACCATAAAGATAATACTAGTATATATTAACTTTGGGTTTAATTTTAAAACTTATTAAATACTAATACCTCAAAAAGTTAATATTAAATCTACAATAATATAAATTGAATAGTTAAAAGACCTACAAGAATAGCTTACTCTTAATTTAAAATTTATAATATCCAGAATAACAGCCTATTATAATACAAAATATAGTATAGAATCTATATTTAAAGAAAGGGATAAAGTTTATTTATTATAATAAAACATTAAGACTAAGAGACTAAGTAATAAATTAGATTACAAAAAACTCAAGCCTTTCAAGATTGAAAAGATAATAGAAGTAATTAACTATCAATTGAAATTACTAAACATAATAAATATCCATTTAATATTTCATATATCCTTATTCGAATCAGTACTACCAGGAGTGCTAAATATACTATTTACCGAAATTGAACTAATTAATCCTAACACTATATATAATATCGAAATAATATTAGATTATAAATATATTAAGAACAAAGTCAAGTATCTAATCAAATAGTTGGACTATTCATATTCGGAAAATATATGGGAACTCAAAAAAGATCTCAGTTACCCTGAGAAACTATAGGCATTTCATTTAAAGTATTTATATCTGCTAGTAAAGCTTTAAGCTTAGTATTAAATAAAGAAAGTAAAAAAAGGTTGAAGAAATCAAAAGAAGAGTTATTAGGAATAGGTGTAGAATTAGTATCTAACTTTTCCTTTTCTATATGCTCTTTTTCTACTTTTTCCTTTTTTTTTAAAGTATCAAGTTTATTTAAGGATTTAAGATCTTGATGAAGTATTTTATAACTATACTTATATAACTCTTGTTATTGTAATTCAAGAATACAAATATAAACAAAACTAGTTATTATAGCTTCGAAAACTATATTTTGTTCAAATTGAAGATATTCTTTCTTCAGATAAAGGTTTTCAAGATTACTTATTGAAGCCTGAATAACATTATAATGAGAATCCTAACAAATATATTTATTATAATACTGGAAGTAATTATTCAAAATAATATAACGATACCCATAATAAAAACAATTGGAATAAGGTATATTATTAGAATTATAAGTCTTAATTGTTTCAGGAAAAAGAATATATTGCTAATACTTAAAAACTTTATTAGGAAATGATATAATAAAAATAACTAAAGAATATATAAACAAAAACGAATTACTAAATATACTTAGGATAAATATTAGTCTAAGAAGGGGATAATATTATAACAGATAATAATAGGTCATATAATAAGTATTATATAATGAAAGTAGAAGCCTTTAGAGCTTAGAATCTAAGGAGCCAGAAGCCTTAGGAGCTTAGAATCCTAAGGATCTAGGAAAACAAAGGTCTATATAAGGGAATAGGATTTCATTATAATGTAGAGCTTTGTATTTAAGAATAATTATTAATTTCATTATTATAGTTATAAGAATTGTAACCAGTTATAACCTTATTGAATTCCTATTTAAAGTCTAGTCTAAACTACCTCGAGAGATCTCTAGATACTTCCATATAACCCTAGAGGCAGCTCCCGTAACATTTACAATCTCGATGAACTAATAGAATTTCATATGAAATATATATAATTTTGGATATAAAAACTATTGCTCTTTGAAAGATTTTTTGGAAATATTATTTTAGATTGAATTAATATTGAATTTCGAAATAGATGAGTTTGTACTTATTTTGGTGAAGAAACCTGCGAATGCACGGGCCCGGCATTCATCAAAGACAAGCCCTCACTTGAGTGAGTTTATACGGTAGTCGGCGCCCGGGTTTCTATTTTTATTTCTATCCTGGATGGTTGAATGGATGGAAGATCAACCGATGTCGATCCCGATAGGGCTGGATGCACTTGTCTGGTTTGGGATTAGCGTATAATGTATAGCGTATGGTATGGGTCGAGGTCGAGACCATTCTTTGATTTTTGGTTTGGAACGTGATTGGAGATCTTTTTTTGGAAGGTGGGTATTTTGGTATTTGGTAGGGGAGGGCAGGGGGAGTTTTGATGACTCGAGAGGCTTGGATATTGCACTTTACTTGGGAGGTGTACTTGGGAGGTGAGGTGAGTACATCATGGAGATGTGTATACGATCATGATGATTAGATTTCACGGTCTGCGAGAGAGATTTATATGCATGTGATGAGGATTATATTACTACATAGGCACCTAAAAGTATGACCCGAAAAATAATAGAATCCCCCGCTGTTAATCATCATGACGGCAGTCCCGACAATAAAGACCCGAAAATAATAAATTCCCCGCTGTTAATCGTCGTGACCGCAGTCCGACAATAAAAAGATTTTCAGTATCCAAGAAACAGTTCACACACGTAGCAGGAACTTCAAATCTCTATGAAGATATGAAGATGCCACTTCCATCCAGATATCGAAATAGTAGCACCGCCAGGGGCGCCCTACATATCCGACAATTTGCGAATTCCTCCATTCTCGGCTAGCTGATGTTCCCAGCACTCCTTGTGGAGAATTTTACGTCCGGGGGAAAATCTCCATTCGAGCCAATCTTTCATGATCTGCTCGTCCTCCTTGTTCTCAGCAGAGTCGTTCGACGTCTTCATGCTCTCGGCCAGCTTAGTGTCCCACTTTTCCTTCTCGAATTTTTGGACCTGGGCGGCGTTGTGAGTCCAAAAGCCGTTTCGCTCAAGCCAGAGGGTATCGGCTAGCTTGTCGATGGGGGCTTGAACGCCGTGGATTGACTTGTCCATGGCTGCACGGGAAGACTCTGCAGCGGGAGCAGAGACGTCGTTGAGGGTGCGAGTTTGATCGCCTTGAATACCGCTTGCAGTTCCGTTGGTGTTGGTGGTGGGATTGTTGTCGCTAACCATTTTGGGGGAATTTGGTGGTGATCGACCGGCGAGGCTAGCTTGGTCGATGAGGCCTCGTCGAAAGAGAGAGGGGTAGGGTGAGCGAGAGCACTGAGAGGCGGCACGCCTTGCCAGATAGCGAATGTAGGAGTGATTTGTGATAGGTGGGTGATACATAAATTGTTGATTGTGCTTAAAGTTGCTTGTGTGAGGTACACTCAAGATATGGGGATGTAAAATGTACAATGAGGTTTGTGTCTTTGCTTGCGTGCAGAAAGAAAAGGATTTGAACAGGGAGGATGAGCTTCATTTTATAAAGAATATGAGGGGGGGAGGGGTGTGATCTAAAGGCCAATTAGAACATAATTAGATGGAGTTGGAAAGTGTCTGGAAATTGAGAAGTCTGCAATCAGTTCGCGCCGTTGCGATACTAGTAGCTTACTAAAACATGACGGAGTGTCACTTAGCACATTTTCAGCGCTCAGCGAAACTTAAAATATAAAAATCCGGGGATCGGCACCCTTACAGATCCCCCTCCCCCTACAACCGAGTCATATACAGCTCCAAAACAGGAGGTATAATGAAAAGCTCATTTGTCTGAACAAGGCAACCTAATCACCTTAGTGGAAGTCCATACAAATTTTTTTCTGACCATCGAGTGACGAAATTTGATGTCAATAGTATATCATTTCGCCTTGATCGAGTTGGGTACAGTTTCGAGTCCGATGCATTCCATAATAACAGACGATGAAATTCAAGAAAGAGCAACAGATAAATTTGGCAAAGCTTCAAACCAGATAATTCTCTATTTTGATAAATGATACCATCGAAAGATCGACACAGTTGAATTAAGTATAGTTTTGAACCCGAACATTTACCAGGAAGTAATCGGCCAGATGCGACTCAAATACTTTACGATTCCTATCCATGAATCATGTAATCCCAAATGAATGCAGCCCCTATCGCTAAGATCTCAGGAAGATTAAGGCAACCAATCCTTTCTCATCATGGGCTCAAGTCTCGCTCATTATTTGACAGTATGGAATGCCTCACCTCGTTTACCTGATATAAATTTTAAAGTTTCAAGTCCTTGATTAAACTTTCGATCCCTATCCATTGCCTTAGTTCTGAACCCACATGAAAATCTATACACTTAGATGCATATGACTCGACGCTATACTGTACCATTCTTTCTATGTACGAATGACGAGTATAGAGCAAAGTATAATAAGTCGGGAATCCGGAACAGTCGAGGTGAACGAGCTTACCTCTTACGGGTTGAGGTGTTCTTCAACGTTCAAAAGATTCCTACCTCGGTCTGCAACAATTGTCAAGATCTTTAGGAATGCTCTTTCCTCCCACATGGCTATGATATGTGTAAAACGATCCCAACAAAATCCCAAATCATCTGTTAGAAAATGGATTAGAACAATTGGTAACCCATATTTGACTGTACGAATCATACTTAGTGAGTTTAGAAACCATGATAATCTTCTCTATATATGTTTCAACTTGGCCACTATGTAATTGTTCATTTAGTGATTAATAGCTGTAAGGAATGGGTAAACACTTACCACGTCCTGCGACACGAGCCGTGTCTTTATGATGAAATATGTATAATCAATGAGTATTATTCGGAGGCTCGCCATTCCTTTTGACGCTGAGATTCGTAGCTTTTCATCAGTGGTTTGGAAAGCCTGAGAACAGCTTATGCTGTAATAGCTTGGATCCGCCCTGAGCATCGAGGATGTGATTATATCATCAGGAATAACTTCCATTTTGCCGTCGAGTATCATACAACGACGTCGTTCCCAGAACCATAAATTCACAACCCCAAAATCCATAATACTGTTACAGAATAAAATTCCCGAGTACGGTGATCCTTACCCCTATCCTATAAACTCACCACACTAGTCCTTATCGCATATTTCGAATTGCAAACATCACTCTTCCTATCTCCAAATCTCACACTAACATCCGTCGTTTTGAGAATCCCTTCATATCTCATAGTTTCATCATCACTATCTCCATCCCCCTTGCTCGCCCCTTCTCAAACTCTATTCGAATTTTTCGCTCTTTCATCTCTTACATTCGGCATATCATCCAATCTGAAAATTCCATTCTCGCTACTCAATTGCGAGCCCTTGATGCCTGCTCCCGTCCTCGTTCCGCGTCAATATCTACTATTGCTCGGCAAAGCATAAGGTCCGCCGTTGTGTTGATAGTTGCGCCATCTGTGGAAGAGCCGAAGAGCCTCAGAAGCCATTGACGGATCATAGGTTTAAGCGCAGGAGCAAATGCGGCAATTACTGCTAGGTTAACTTCAATTGATGAGATGCAAAAGCCGATGCTGTGCGTGGAATCAGCGGGCGAGGGGTAGAAAGAGACAGAAACTATGATTGCGAGACAGATCACGCCTATGACTGTTATTCTACATGGTGGTTAGTATGAAATTTAGATATGTATATAGTTTGAGAAAGGGGTTTGACTTACACAAACCCGAAAAAGAAAATTGCAATAACTGCGATTTTTGTTTTCCGAGCCATTTTCAATCCCACGACGATCCAGAATAGAACTTTCAAAACGAGAATATCCGTGACGAGAAAATAACTACAGTAGCAGCATAGAATGCCCCTTTTTCAACACAATGGCCTCCGGAATATCAAGTTGCCAGTTGAATGCAATAGGTCTACATTAGAAGAGTACCACAAGGAAAATAGCAATCACCGTGGCGTTATTAATGATAAAGTTTGCCCATAACATACATTTAATATTAGTCTTCTGTCCCGTAAGGCGGAGGAGGAGAATCAAGATGGGAGTCTTGACCAAGCGCAATAATTGGATTATAGAGAACATGAATGGCATACTTGTACTAACAGAAGTGTCAATAAGCAGAATTATAGGTCATTGATGGAGTGCGAAAAACTTGAAATCCGAGAATCTGGTCGTGTTCGACTGGCATATCCCACATATGTATGCCTACAGAATTGGACAAAACATATACAGAAGTGACGTTAGTGGCATTCATGAAAGATATTACACTCGCGTTACCTACAATGCATGGTTCGCCGAGCTTAGCGATCTTGGTATCAGCATCACTCCTTCCGTTACAGAATACACTGAATTCTATGACGCATGGTGGGTCAATTTCCCTCTGGAAAACAATTACCAGCATCAAGACCGCTTCCGGGCTCTTTCCAAAAGCCAATTTACAGAATGAGACGATTACCAACGCCGCCTTCTCTGCTACCGAATAAAATATTGTCGCTGGAGGTTCCTTTTCAGCTTTCAACATCCAAGCAGCAAACAATGCGGAACTGATAACTCAGTAAACCAAGCTTGGAGAGAGACTTACTTGCACGATATCATGGCAAACTTTTAGGATGCAAACGCTGATGGAGAAACTATTGTAGAGGCAGCCAAAGCGCTTACTTACAGCTGGATGCAACCATGGAGAAGTGTCTCTCTGATGCTGGCGCTTTCATGTCCGAGGCAGATATCTTAGAGCCAGACTTTCAGCAAGCTTTCTATGGCGCCAAATATGACCGTCTGAACAGCTTAAGCAGAAGTATCATCCAAAAGAATTAATCTATGCGCCGGTCGCGGTAGGAAGTGAGGACTGGTATATCACTGATCAATTGACTGGTTTGCCCACCCAAAATGGGAGGTCATGCCCATCGGAATAGAAAAGCATTAAAGTAGAATCGTTTCTTAGACCATAGGTGGTTCGATCTTGTGCCATTTTGGTCAGAATATCAAACAAACTTGACTGGGGACATGATATGATGTTGAGTGCTCGAAGTGTGTGTGGTGTGCTTACACATTACACATGTGGTCTAAGCTCAAGAGATGTGCCTCGGCCTCGGCATTGCCCGCAAACGAAAGCAAATTCAAAAACCTCACGTCACTCCTTCCTTTTTCAAACTTCAATCATAAAACACCCAACGTAAATCACCAACATGCTACTAATTGGTCTCACCGGCTCTATCGCGACCGGTAAATCTACGGTTTCATCGATCCTTTCCCAAGCTCCATACTCCCTTCCTGTTATCGATGCAGATTTACTTGCGCGCAAAGTTGTAGAACCCGGCACTCCAGGTTACGACAAGATTGTCGCACATTTCTCTCCAACTACTCCCGATCTCCTCCTCCCTCTTTCTCCCGATCATGATAATACCAAAGGTGCACCGTTAAATAGGCCTGCGCTAGGTAGAAGAGTGTTCGGGGATAGTGAGGAGAGAAAAAGAGACAGGGCAGTGTTGAATGGAATTGTGCATCCGGCAGTTAGGAAAGAGATGTATAAGCAATTGCTCGGATGCTATATAAGGGGTTGTTGGGCTGTAATTCTTGATGTGCCATTATTGTTTGAAAGTGGGATCGATGTTATATGTGGTACTGTCCTTGTCGTGGCCGTTAGGGACCCAAAGATACAAATGCAGAGATTAAGGGACAGAGACTCACATCTGACGGAGGAAGATGCAGAGAACAGAGTTAAGAGCCAAGGGGGTGTGAGAGAAAAGGCAGAGAGATGTCAAGCCAGAGGGGAGGGGCGTGGATTGGTAATCTGGAATGATGAAGGAAAAGATGAGTTGAAGATAGAGCTACAAAAAGTCATGGAAAGTATACAAGGCAAAAGTCCCAGATGGTGGGCCTGGCTATTACTTTTGTGTCCACCATTAGCTGGACTTGCAGGAGTTTGGAACTACTGGAGAAACCTTACGATTAACAAAGAGTGGAAAAGAGGAGAACTTCAAGCCAAGGCTAAGTTGTAATGTCACCACCTACATGATACTTTATGGATATAGTTTCGACAACTAAGCGAATCACAAAGTTCCAAAAAAGGATAGTGTGAGACAAGATTGCGAGACTCAACACATTGGGCGGCTTTAGCACTGGAAGATCCTGAAGACGCGTAGCGAGGTCAAGAATAGTAGACAAGGCTCTATTCTTTCTTACAACAGCTCTCAAGATATAACCCGAAAGTTATATTGCCTCACCTGGCCAACCAAGGGTTCCTGTTCCTGTTCCTCTTCAAATTGCAGTATCTCAAAGGAAGGGCGAAGCATCTTCTACGCTTGAATCTTTCCTGAAACAACTGGTCTCGATATCCATTAAAATCCAACCTAACCTCTCGTTGATAGCGAATTTCTTGGTCAGGATATGAATTGAATTGATTCCACTTGGGTATCAAATAAGGACTCGAGAAAACTAGAGGGGCGTAGATTGGTTAATGGATTGCAATCTCTTGTTGGCCGATGATTGAATTGTATTCTATACTTCCAGCCCACCTCCTCAAATTATAGAGATGAGAATGATTCATCAGCCAAATTGGACCTTCACCCCAACTTTCTGTATCTGTTCCAGTGTAAGGAAGCCGGTCATTAAACTTTACACACCAAATAAGTGTGACCTATTTAAAATGTGTGTTTTTTTTTTGATTCATCTATTACACTGGCAGGGCTTTAGAAGTTGTGAGTTATGAGGGAATGCTAGCAACTAGGAGGGGTAGGTACGCTAAGGAACTCAATGCGAAAAAGGAATCAAGAGTCCGAACAACCAAACCAGGAAATTTCAATCCCTTCCCTTCCCTCAAACCTTTACATGCGAAAGACACCTCTCTGTCACTACTCCCATTCTCATTCTCACATTCTCTTGTCGAGTTAACATTTCAACTCTGTTTAATTTTTCTTTATACTATTTTTATGCTTCGTCTTACACATCTTGTGGTATCTATTTTTACAGCTCAGACTTGATGAACATCACGATCGGAAAAGCTTCACCTTCGAACTTTAACTCACAAAATCATAAAACCCCTTCATCATAGAAAGAACCTGGACCTGTCAAAGTTACTCTACGTGTCACTTTGCAGGCGTCACTCCTGAGGTGCTGATCAGTCCTTATGCCGAATCATCGGATTTCTCAATGAATGGATTTTCGGCGCCATAATCTATTGGCGCATTTCATTCTTCATTGAATGATGTTCATGTTCCCCTTTTTTTCATTCATACATCATATACTCAGTCCTGTAGACCTTTTTCCCAAAAAACTGGATTATTCTGCTGGTACCTGAGAGCTCGTACTAGCACATTCAACGCAAGGCAGGCTCTCATATTACATATGCTAGCGGCATTTTCTATACCAAAGACTGAAGCAGTTAGCTTTTAAGCCTCAACCGTCTTGACCCAAACGATATATTGTATGCAAGCATCTGTCTTGGGTTTTCAATGACAGCCAGATAAGATATCTAGGTACCTGAAGTTTGATCTCTTGTGGTTGAAGGGCTCTCCGTAATGCCGCGACACCCGGCAAGTGTGTTTGAGTGGATCGCCGGCCCTGCTCCAACGAAGGCTGCATATCGATCTGTCGAAATTGCCAATTCCAAGGTTGCCAGAGCAAGTCCATCAATAGAAAGTCCATCTATAGCAAGTACGCCAATGGCAAGTCCACCCCGTACCCGCCGCCGTGTCCAAATCGAAGTAGAGGTATCTGATATGGGTGCCTTTTCCCCCAGCTCTTCCGAAGAAGAACTCCCTCCGAAGCCAGCAGCCAAGGAAGCCCAAAAGCCCAAAGCCAATGAATTAGAATCGGAGAAACCTCAACCTACTAAGGAAGTCAATAAGAAAGTCACATTTCAAGAGCCAACTCCGAAACTTAAGTCTGCATTGAAGAAGAATACTTCGAAGAATTTAACAGGCCCTCGACCATGCGAATGCCCAAAATGCAAAGCTCGGGAGAAATTGAAAAATAAAAGCAGCGCGGAAAATTCAAGCGATTCCAGTGAGGAAAGTGAAGTTGAAATTGCACCGACCAATAAACCATTGAAGAAAAAACAACAACCGAGCAATAGCAACCAAAGCCCACAACCGCGAGTTCTGAAGCTCAAGCAGAATCAAAATTTCCAGACGAACCAACTCCAATGGAACTTCAATGCGAAGCAAAGTGGTAATTATCAACAACCCAGAAACAATAGTCGACAATACAATCAAGAGAGTTCAGACGAGTCCGACCAATCTGAGATCGAAGTTGATCAACGAAATCGAAAGCCACCAAGCTATCTCAATCAAACAATGGAGAGACGGATCCTTCAAGATATGAGAGCTGAAGTTATACTTCGCGAAGATGTCATTGAAACCCCGTCCGATCCACGTCCAAACGCATTCCTTGACACGAAAAGTGGTGTTCTTCGAGTTTACCATGGTCGGATGTATGGCAATCCTTTTGCGACACTTCTTGCTCCAGCTCAAGTGCCAATTGGTACCTTTGCTCCAACCTCAGCGCATTTTGGTGGCTCGCCCCCGATGTATAATTTGCCTGGTAACAACGAGCCCGCTCCTTATGATCAACAACAGTTCCAACCAGACTTACCCCGCAATTTCTCCAATAATACTGTCAGACACACCCCCAATCAGAATGCGCAGCGCAACTTCTCCAGTATTAATTCCAACCGAAATACTTCCAGCAATCGGCACCAGCAGCAAGGTAGCAGTAGCAACAACAATAACAACCAGCATGTGCCAGGTAGCTGGGTCGACGACACAAACAATAAAGAAGATTCCGGTTCGGGAGGAAACAACAACAATTCGGGCTCGGGTTGGAATAATAACGGTGATCAGACAAATAATAACCAGGATTCAAGTGGTTGGGGAAATAATGATCCAAACAATAATCAAGGCTCAGGTGGTTGGGGAAATACTGGTCAAAATAACAGCCAACGGGCTCCTTCTGTTAGCAGTCACAAAACGCAGACATCGAACAAGCAGAAAAACAACAAGAAGGTCGAAAAGAGTCAAGCAAACCAGAATCAGCAGTCGAACAACAACAGCAACAACAATAATTCTGGTGACGCCTGGGGTGTAGGTAATAATGATCAATCTGGCAACTCAAACAGCTGGGGTGCCAACAATGACACAGGCGGAGATTCTGGTTGGGGAAATGATACCAAGCAAGATGTGGATGCCACAGCGAACAATGACTCTTGGGGAAATGACAATAACAACTCGAATGATAACTCCGGTAATCAGAACTCGAGTTGGGGTAACGAGAATAATCAGGACTCGAATGGTAACTCGAACAAGCAGAACACCGGCTGGGATGGAGATAATCAGAATGCAAATAACTCGAATAATCAGAATTCTAGTTGGGGCAATGATAACAACCAGGAGTCAAATGATAACTCGAACAATCAAGACTCGAGCTGGGGCAATAATGATAACCAGAACTCCAATGACAATTCCAATAATCATAGCTCGGGCTGGGGTAACGATAATAACCAAGGCTCGAATGATGCATCGAACAATCAGAACTGGGACTGGGGCAATGACAACAACCAAGGCTCAAATGATAAATCCAACAATCAGAATTCGGGTTGGGGAGCAGATAATCAGGATCCTAACAACTCAAATAACCAATCTTCAGGTAGGGGCAACAATGATAATAACAACAAACCAGACTCCAACGAGCAAACCAACAATAACAATTCCGGTGGCTGGGGAGCAAACTCAGGAGATCAGAACAATAACACATCCGGAGGCTGGGGAGGTTCGAATAAGCAACAAGCCAAAGCCAATTCGGGAGGATGGGGAAACCCTAATAATCAACAAAACAACGGCAAGTCCGGCTCTCGTACAGCTCCTCAAAATCAAAATAACAGCAAATCCAGTCAAAACTCGAAAAAGCCGCACAACAACAAGTCAAAAGACAATCAAAAGTCCAAAAGCTACGATAATCCTGAATGGACTGCCGACGGCGGTGACCAAGAAGATCAAAATCAGCAAGACAGCGGGAATGACTGGGGACAAACTAATACAAGCTATAACGTCGTACAAAGCGCCAAGGGAAAAGGCTGGAATAATAAGAAAGATCAAAACAATAGTGGCAAAAAAGGAAACTCCAACAAAGGAAGTCAATGGGGAGGCGATGGTCATAACTCCGGCGAAGGAGGAGATCAGGATGAGGATGGGGAAGAAGGAAACCCACAATTTAGGTACCATACGCCTACTAGTAGTGAGATATTGAGGAATTGGGAAGATTCAAATCAGGGTGCTTATGCGGGGTTTGCAAATATGAATATTGGGCGGTATGATGGTGGTGGGAAGAAAATGAATCATACGAGAACGCCTACTGCACTGAGTCTGGCCGGAAGTTGGGCATCTTCGGAACCTAGCGATAATGAATATACTGGCAGAGGTCGCAAGGGTGGTAAAGGAGGTAAAGGGGGTAAAGGGGGTAAAGGGGGGAAGAGTAAAGCGAGTAAATCGGGTAATACTGGGTATGATAACAATGCCAGCGGTAGTAGTGGATGGAATGTTACTGGCACCGGTGGTGGTTGGTAAAGAGCTCACATTTTCGATCAGATAGATGGAAGTGGTTTCGCGACTGTCATGTTGTTTTGTACGATTACGTGGAAAAAAGGGGAGGCATACTACGGATGGACGAAGGAAAGAGACTTCTGTTCTGGTATCTTGCAGATTTCGAAATTTTGCAGGCATTTGATCAGCTTCAGTCTATATATCAACGCGGAGCATTTCTATCTTTGCACATATCCTGTACTGTTGGCTTCATGAGTTTCAATGATGGGATGAAGAGATATCATCGTTTGGAGGTGTTGCTAGGGCTTAATGGATGGAGATGATGATAGTACAATAGCAGCAACAGAGTAAAATGGCGTTTATGATGTGACGTTGAAAAATGCCCAGATTCTGTGAAATTGCTCCGAGAATGATACATTCTCGTACTCCCGGTGACCTCGGATTCCTAATGACCCCCAAATTTTAAGGCTGGATGAAGCTTGGGCCGGGGGGCCTCGCGAGGGGCATTCATCGAGCCTAGCTAAAATGTCAAAGCTCCTGCAGCAAGGCTGACAAACATCTCACCTCCCCTCACTATACTTTTCCATTTCCTGTCCCATTAATTACAACAAAATATCAAATCAACCATACTCAATCTCAACTAAACCAAATCCCACAACTTCCACCTCTTTAATATCCTATTGAATCCCATCATGACAAGACTTGTATCTCCCCCAGATTTCCCACCCATCTCAGAAATCCTCCCTTCCTCCTTCCCCGCGCGTTCGAAAACTGCTTCAGCGAAAGTAAACGGTGTAGATACAAATGTGTCATGCATGTATTTTGCTGATAAAATCGTCATTACCATTACGCAAGGAGGGAGATTGGGTCAATGGGTTTGTCTTTCTTGTCATACTCTAGCTCTCGAGCTTTAAACCCACTCGCTTCACCATACTAACTAACATATCAAAGATACAACTCCCCCTCACCTCCGCCTCGCCCACTTCCTACGATACTTCAATACCGCTCCCTTCTGCCTCAAATTCGAATGGAAACGGAAATATGATACTTCCTCTCGAACATCTCACACCGAGAACGTTACTTGGTGCAGGAGGGGAGAGGAGAGAAATGATTGGACATCTGTATGCGAGTCAGATAGGATCGATGATATTGGGACGGGATCCGGAGGAGCGAAGGACGGTATTGGTGGGGCTGGGGCTTGAGCAGGTTGAGAGAGAGGGGGAAAGGGAGGGAGAGAGAAAGGGATATTTTGATTTGTTGGAGTTGGTTCAGGGGGTTCTGTGAGGGGGTAGGGGGAAGAATACTGGGGTTTGAAAAGATGCTCGGGTATAAAAGGATGTGTGGAATGAGATGAGAAGTGAGATCGTTTCATGAAATGGAGGGTACTAGGGAATGATATATCCCAATTGCGCAGCGCAGGAATGCAATCACAAGAAAGAGCAAACGCCGACATCGACATATCGACCAGATGGCCCGGGATGAATGCACCACATGTCATCGATCACATGAATAAAAATTTCCAGATTTCGTCAGACCACCACTTGGGGATCGTTTTGGTACGGATATTCGATTCTCCAGCCACCATTCCATCTCTCAACTCCTATCGCCGAAAAGATACCTCACCCGTCAGAGTCTAGTGTATATCTGTCTTGGAGGTTAAAAACTATATTATATATATATATAATATATATATAATATAAGT
>JBBMOJ010000602.1:0-19910 GCA_038090695.1 Sclerotinia spermophila | reverse complement strand
GATCTCAATCCAAAAAAATCCTTAAATTCTAAAAATTTCAGAATAAGTTTAGAATAATCTTAATTATATATATATAAGTTTTTATTAAATTATATAATATTTTGATAAAGATATTAATAGGTCGAAAAAGTAATTTTTGGTGGTAAAGGGTAGCCCGAAAGAGGGGTGGCCCGAAAATAGGGTGGTTGACTTACTCTCCAAGAGTGAAATAGTTTATAATTAAATAACCAGATTCAGACGAGGGCTATTATAAAACCCCCGAACAAAATATCCTCTATCGCAAAACAGAGAACAAAAACTCTATCTCTCCTCTAATCCATACAATTCTATTAATTTCATTCGTAGTTGATTTATTATTCCGTGTAATCAATCACATAAACCAAAATACTTCAATCCCGACAAACTATCTCGTTGACGGAGAGCCATATCATATATGGAGTAAATAATATATCACAAGGTTCCAGCATCATTATAACCTTATATCAAGCTAAACAATCTTATAAAAGAATCCTCTCGGTTCTTATTATTATATATTGAACACTGTAGATATTGAAGTACTCTTTTTAATATTTTACATATAAACTTCATTTCACTATAAAACTTTTATTCTATAAAGATTGTATTGATTGATTGAATACTTTGGTATTTGAATAAACTTATTTATTCATCTATCTACTACCTCGCCCCCTCCCCTTTTCTTTGATCGCGCCAAGCCACCCATGTAGCCACGTGACCCATAACATCTTGAGCATTCTCGCTACCGACTTAACTAAAATAATACAAAAGAATGTACCAAATCCAGAATAGAATCCACAGCACACCACCGCGCCTAACCCTCCGCACAAATACAACGCCCAAGCCTCTCACATCGAAACACCATAAACGGATCCCGCGATCTCAACATCCAATTAATCTGCCTCGGCACCCCATCCAGCATCACCTACACCACCGGCGGAGTCCAATGCTCCAAGGCCTCCGTCAAGACATGATCCAGCACAAGAATGCTCACCACCTCCGCGGGTTCAAGCCAGCGGATATCTCCCTGCGCTCCCGCATATCGCATCCTCACCATCTTAGTAATCGTGCACTCGAACCCCGTGATGGAGCTATGGAGATCCGTCAGCGTCGCGCCCAGTGCGCATTGATCTCGCGGGGTGAGAGTTTCCCATTCCACAGATAGCATTGCATGGGAAGCACCCCGGGAGCCGTTTGTGTAAGACGCGCCATAATTGGGTGCGACGTAGAGCGTGATTGAGCGGAGGGCGTAAGGAGGATGCACGGCGCTGTTTAGTCATCTTTTGAGTTCTGCGGGTCGATTGCGAAGATTGGATGGTTCGCAGCATTGTGATTCGTCGAGTGCGATATCCCGGCACTGGGCCTTGTGCATGGCGCTCAAGAGCAGCTCTCGAGTGACTCCAATTACTGGCCAACAGGACAAATGATATCGCGATCGGGGTTGATGTAAAATCGGGGCGTCAAGATGATGGAGAAGAAACTATATTCGTGCTCGGCTACTCGGGCTTTCGTGTAGTGTTTCTTTGCTTCCTTTCTAGCCTCTTTGCAAACATTGAATAGTGCAGGAACAGGAATGTCAGATCTAAATCTGATGAGTCGTCCAGAATTTCTTTCCCCGACGATTTCTTCTCCATCTTCATCTCTCATAATGGCAGCATTAGCCAAGCTATCCAACCGTCCTCTTTCTCTTCCTCCATCTCCATCACCCCAATCTTCTTCCCTCTCGTCTCCTTTTTCACCTCTCACTCCCACTCTCCTACCAATTCTCCTCCGTTTCAAACTTCCACCATTCCCGCTCTCCTCCCCACCATCCCCACCCCCCTCACTGCTTTCCCTCTCCTCGTCCATTCTCCCCCGACTCATAAGCGCAGGATGATACCAACACCTCCCCTCCAATCCCCTGCCCTCCCACACCTTCCACAATACGGCTGTTCATATTCACAAGCCAATTTCCCAATTTGACACGGTTCACACGAGGGACGTTTACCGTTTCTGCGAAGAGTAGGTGTCGCAGACATGATTTCGGCTTCTGAGTTCTCTCCGAACAAAAGGTCGAGTCATTCAGCGAGAGGTTTTCCTGAGAAATATAATACAGTATCCCCCTTCCTTCCCCAGAATGCCCCTCAAGAACACCAAGCCTAGAATCATACAAGATCACGAGTGCTCGCACCCTGTATCAATCTCAATCCCAGTAACGCACACGCGCGGCTTGTTTATCGGGGTCTCAACCCGAAAACTGCACTGTAATGGCTAATCCCTTTGCTCATGTGATTCAATTCAACTCGCAACAGAATCATATCATCATACTGGATCAAGTTGAGTTGATTGAGTAAGAAGCATCTAATGGTGCGAGTAGTTATTGGAAATGGATGTAAGATATGTTCTTTGATGTTGCCTGCGCACGTGCCAACAGCATTACCCTATTCCCAATGTAGGTCTAATCCTTGCGAGACGAGCCAGTCTGTTGGGCTCATTGATTGATACAACGGGATGGTGATTGAGGAAAAGATTCATGAGGAGTTGGTGATTTGAATGAGGAAGGCAATGATACGAAGAAGATTTAAGAAGGAATGAATGTTACAGCTTGCCCATACATGGTGAAAAGTCATCACATCACATCACACTCAAGCAAGCAAGCGAGCAGCGAATGGTTTTGATATAATAATTTTTATTGGAAATGATTTTATCAAACTACCTATGACTTCCCACAGCTTGGTGAGGTAAAGTGAATAGATGTGTATGTTTCCTCGATCATGCTTTCATATTTTTTCTTTCTCAATTCGCTGATTTGGTGTCGTTCATTGACCCCTCCTAGCATTCATCTGATCAGATCTGCTTTTTTTTTCGCTCATCAGACCATTTACGTTCTTCACCAAATAATTCATTCCTGCTTGCCAATTCGCAAAAAGAAAAACCATTCGTCCCGCCTCTCATATCATACACTCCATCCCAATCATCCCGCCTCAATTACCATTCAATTTCATCGCCCCTGCCCATCTCTCGCAACAACAATGAATCAAAGTGCGCGAGGTAAGCAAGAACCTAAATCAAGGTCATCCTACCAAAATAAAAGAGTAAATTGATCAACGATCGATCGAGTTTCAGTATTAGCACGCTTAAGAGCGGTACTGGCAGCACGTGTAAATCAAAAAGCAAAATTCAGTTACCGTCCTCCAATTCTCCATTTCATCTCACAGTTTTTCCTCATGCCTGATGCCATAAATCTTTTGAAGAATGCATGAAGCTTATGTTACATCGACTGATCCTGTTCGAGTCTTCAAGCCATTTCGAATACCAGATTCTCGAAAGCGGCAGACTCAAATAACAAATGTACGTCGATGAATGAAAGGCATGATATCAATTTGGGATTTCAATGAGTTCTTGAAAAGTATGGTATTGTACAACGTGCTCGTAAGGTGTGGAGAAAGGTAATGTACAAGTTGAAAGGCCCTTATCTCAAGAGTTGTTGAAACAAATCCCGATATTTGGCAGCGAGGTACAAAGCTGTTAAACTCGCGACCAGGAAGGAATTCATTGGAGATAAAATTACTCTTCTTCAGAATCTGAAGACTCGTCACCACTCGATTCATCTTGTGTATGTTGCTCAACGCTCTCAATGGGTTCTTGAGAAGCTGATCCTGGCCCTTTCTTGAAATCTTGCACCTTTTCCCTAAGCAGTGCGATTTTTCGTTCTTGCTCAGTTTTTGTCATGGGCTTATTCTTCTTCTTTGGTACAGGTTTGGCGATCGCGCGAGGCTCTTCCTTCTTATCCTGATATTGTGCTTTAACATTGACCACAGTTGCTGGTGAATGGTGGGCGACGCTGTCATAGATCTTCCAAAGAAGATGGGTGTGGAGTGATTCGATTTCCATCTCAATAGTGCCATCTTCCTCGACCTAAATAAAGAAGTTAGCCAATCGAGAATTGTTGAGGATGTTGAAATGGTACTCACCACCATCTCTGGATGAGCTTCTTTAACCATTTCCATAATTTCGGCAGTGATGTGATCGGGTAATTGGCCAATTCCTTGGGAAATCACTTCCTTCTCAATGACACCCAAAGATCTTTCTTTGCGAACTCCTCCAGATTTCTTCGGAGGTCCAGTAGTGCCCTTTTTCATTGTAGTAGCTTTCTTCGATGGCTTAGAGGGCTTTGATTTCTTGCTGGGTTTCTTGGTAATTGCCGCCGCCTTTTCCTTTTCGGCAGTTTCTTGAATGAAAGTAAGAATTTTCCTCTGTAAGGCAATGGCATCTGCGGATTCCGGTTTTGACAGCATATCAATAAGCTTGGCTTGTTCAAAAAGAAGTCGGGCTGTAGCAGCACCTTGCAATGCTTCTTGAACGGGCTCTGGCTCGTCTTCGCTCTCCTCTTCCTCCTCAGTCTCTTCCTCCCTATCTGGCGTTACGGTAACGGGTTGATGATCAGCGATCCATCGATCCTTTCTAGCTAAAAGACCATTGAATAAATCCTCAAACTGCTGACCCATGACACGGACGGGATTGCCTTCTGGATTGAACTTGTAACAATTGTGGAAAATAAGTTTCACGTCTTGTTCAAACTCCTTTGCCCTTGTGTAAGCGCCATTCTGAAGCTTCTCGGAGACAGTAGAGATATCCATGGGCGATTTGATGACAGTGAAATAATTGGGGATTTGCAGTGCGACTGGGTCAACAGGTTCCATGAAAGCATTGGAAAACGCCAAGTACTTGGGCTTCTTCATTTCATTTAATGCCTCTTCGCACCACTTGAGCTCGACGGAATATTTCTTGCTCTTTGGCCGTGCTGAGGAATAGGGCAAATCCTTATTCTTTGGTGGATGAATTTCACGCTTTGGCCTGCCGTCTTTTGTTGAATCACGACGAATTAATGGTGTACTAGTGACTGGATCAAGAGCAAAAGTCGGGGCTGGAGCACTCATTGGTACAGCAGCGCCAGTAGACCCGCGAGATGGTCTTCTAGCAATAGGAGTACGAGCAGCAGTATCGAGGGATGGCGTGGGTCGCTTGGGCTTTTTGACCTGCGCCTTAGCCACATGAGCTGGCGGCTCAGGTGGTAGACTCCCAAGCTTAGTGATAATCGATGTCTTCACATCATTGGCAGCGGCTGTGATAGGATTATCAAGCCCATTGAAAGCAATGGCGTTTTCGTAAAGAAGCACGGCATCATCTTTGATGGCTTGAATCGAAGGATATTCGCCACTCTTGATCTTTTTCTCCATGCTACTCAAATCAATCTCGTTCTTGACTTTTTGTGCATAAGCATCTGCGAATCCAGGCCAAAGAATTGCGACTGGAGCTCTGAAGTTCTTTCCAGCTGCAGTCTTGATCACATTTTTGATGATTTTGATGATCTCTTTTGTCTCATGCTGAGTGATTGGGCTTGACACATTGCCATTGGAGGACGAAACACCATTTGTGGTTACTCCGTTCTGCGAAGTAGCTGAGGTTCCAACGTGCGAAGGGATTTGGGGTTCCTCACTTTCCTCGGTCTTGGTGCGTTTGGCAGATGGTTCTTCTTCGCCATCATCCTCTCGCTCACGAGCAACTTTGGTGACCTGAGGCTGTGCGGGCGCATCTGTCATATCGACATCATTTGTACCAAGGTTGACAGCCGCGGATTCTTGGATAGACTTGGCAGTTGCTTCCTCCGGCTTTGGAGAAAGATCCATGTCAACAGAAGGTGGTGCATTGTTGGGAGATGACGGGGGTAGATCGGGGCGAGGCGCATCGAAACTGAGATTCATATCGTCAACACCTTCGGCTTTCGTCTCTTGATCGGGCGCAGAAGACTCTTGTTCCGATTTCAACGAATCTGCTTTGTTCTCTGAAGCTGGCAATGAGGGTTGTCGTGTAGTTTCCGGCACTTGCGTAAGTGGTGAAACTTCATCGCGCATATCGGACACAGGAGCTTCCACAATTGGTGGAACAGCTGTAGATGCAAAATTATCTTTCGCAGCCTCTGGTACTGAGTCAGCTGGTGTAGGTAGATCGGATACAGCGCGTTCTGGCTCCTCGTTTGGCTTTGGAGGTTCGTCGGAAACAGTTGTTGTATTCGAATCTTGAAGCTGAGATACGGTTTGACTCTCGGGAGAATCTTGCGCATGCGACTCTGCTAATGTAGATTGAGGCAAGGAATTGTTAACAATATGCGATTCTGCATTCAAGTCTCCATCCGATTTTAGTGCAGAAGTGATTTCAGCAGATTCAGAATTGGTGACTTCGTGGGCAGGAGATTTTCTCAATTCAGTATCAAAGGTTGTTTGTTGTTCTTCAGTATTGGTATCATCTCGAGTAGAAGATCTATAATTTTTCATTGATAAATATAAGTGTACAAATAGATGAGAAAGAAAAAAGGAAATGAATAAGGAAATTGTGGTGGAGAAGACTTACCCGTTGATATTAAGATCCAAAGCCATCGTATCAGACGATGGAACGGGTATTGCCTTTTGCTCCAAAGCTAGATCTTCTGAATGCTGGGTGGTCATGACGGCCATCAACAAACAGAGATCCTCTATTCACAGAGGTACTGCTTGCGACAAAATTGATGAAAAGATAGCTCTAGGCTAATAGTTGAAATTGAGAAATTTGGAAGAAAAGCAATACGACAAGATCGAGTGTATGGGGGGGATTCTTTGTAGTTTTGGTGTTTGGTTGTAAGGTGGAAAGTGGAAGGTTTTGTTGCGACAAGAGGGAATATTTAAGTTGGTTGGAGTACTGTTGAGCAAGTTAGTTAAATTGCGCCCGGATGACCATGCAACCCTAATGTAGTGAATAAGAAAAAGTAGAATAGTATATTGATTTTGATTTCAAAGCTGAACTATACCAAGCAACAAAATCGTGGGGAATAATGTATGAAGGTATCAAGGCAAGGTGGCAGGATATGTGATATGTTCCTGGACCTGCCTTTATTTTGATCCTCGGCGCAGCCTCGTCGATATGCGACAAAGAATTTGGAGTTGCAGCCTTACGTGTGTTTTATAACAGTAAGGAAGGAAGGAAGGATCAAAAGTTCAATATTTGGGCCACTCTTAGTCGATTTCCACTTTGATAGACTTGGCCACCACGCAAAACAAAACGATTGAATTTAATCGTTGGAAAGACACGATCGTAAAGTGAAGTAAGTGGGTAGGTATCGTTTTGTTTTGGTTGATATATTGATTGGTATGAAGCTAAAAGCTGTAGATGCTCGCTCGCCTGTGTCTATTGCGATTTCGTGCTATTGTTGTGGTAGAAGAACACGCGACGTTGAGAATTCCTTTTTGTTTTCTTTTGCTCTTTTGGATTTCTTTTGATGATATGGCCAGACCAGTTAATTGTGGAGTGATTATTGTGACGGATAAACTGAAATTATATTGTATTTCTCTTTTTCTTTTTTCCTTTTCTTTTCTTTTCGTAACGGTATCAAATCGAAATAAGAGAGTGTATCTGGGTGTGGGCGAGTGAGATGAAGCGCGACGCGATTTTATCGTGACAAGGTACAACTAGCGAAAGAGACCTCTCCCCAAAAGAATCGAGATTGTAAACAACACCAATCTTGCTTTGACTAGTGTATGTATGGGTGTAGCTCCAAATACAGATTATTGGTAATTGAAACCTGACCTGATGGAAGGAATAGTACGGGTAATCGTAAATGTATTGAGAGTTTTGATGGAAATCTCGTAACTCTCTCTCTCTCTCTCTCCAAGATGTGTTGATTGATGAATGAATGGAACGATTATATGGAATAAATTCGTTTTCGTCGTGCCAAGTTGATCCGATGCGCGCAGCCACAAAGGAAGGATAAGTGAAATGAAATTCATTAAAGCCCCCCCGGTCGTTCTCGGTGATAATGTTCTTCCGTTCCTTCACTCTATTCACGCCACAACAAAAACAAGGGAAAGGGGGAAAAAGAGGAGAGAGGAGAGGAGATGAGAGGAGATGAGAGGAGATGAGATGAGAAGAGAAGAGAAGAAAAAAATATTAACCTTTTGCGACTGTTCTCTTCCTAAAAGTATATCCTCAAAAATACCAATCAAGGAAGGTGTTTTGTATAAATCAAGAGGTTGGAGAAAAGATCAAAATAAAAAGAAAAAAGATTAAATAAAGTAATACATTCAAATCACAATAATACCAGTGAAAGATGAATGATTTCGTGAGGTAGATAGATTAGTTGAGTTCTTGCGTTGCGTTGACAGTGAATCAATCGATAAGGAAAATCGTTATCTTTCTTTCTTATGGATGGTCGCAGTGAAGGTCATGTGTTTATTGAGATGTGAGGTGGGAGGTCAGATAGATGGATGTATTTTCTGAGTGATGGGTGGTTTGAGATGGTCGGTGCTCTATAATATTTTGGACGAATGAGAAGGCCGTCGCAAATCAACCTTTAAAAAATTTGGTTGCAAGACGAGAACTTTCGGGGGGACATGCGATTAACATATTTAAACGATAGCAAGTGATGACCATGAAACTAAACCCAATTCATCATTAGTCAATTTATTAACATCTTGTACTTATCCTGCAGGCTGCTCATGTCAACCAATCATATTACTTTAAGAAATGGCTCAGCCCCGCAATAAGTAAGGAAAGGAAGAGTTCAACAAGGATTATTAAAGATTAAAATGGATCAATCTACCAGATGGCGACTGATTGGACCAATCATGTGAATATCAACATCAAAATTAAGCCACATTTCCCTTCTCGGATCCACCCGTTCTGTCCCGCACCGACACTTGGTTTTTGGTTATTCGAGATAGTCAGTACACGTGATCAAAAATTATTTTTTCTATCTTGGGTAAAAAAAGTTTCTTGAAGTTTTGGTTTGATAGCTTCAATGGTGAATTACACCTGAACTCGTTCAACACCACCACCATTTGAAAACACTGTATTGAAACTCCTGTAGTCTCAATTGGTTCATCACCATCAATCTACATTTGACTTTTTTAATTAATTGTCTACCGGAACATTGTTCATTCCCTGCCATCCGATTCCATACTTCAAAGTAACCTTACTCACCTCAACCCAACTTTCGACATATTCGAACATCGATCCTTTTTAAACGTCGCACAACCAGCATTTAAACAACATGTCCACTAAGAGAAAGCTCCCGACCAAGCTTGGTCAACCAATGGTCAAGCAAGGTGTTAAATCATTTGGAACTAGTCATTTGGATGAATCGAAAACGGTTGTATCAGGTGGAGGAACGGCAAGCAAGGCGAAGACGAATGGAGCTAAGAAGAATGAAGTGGTTGAAATATCTAGTGATGAGGAAGAACAAAGCGATGATGATATGGAAGAGATTGAGGAGGATGGAAGTGATGTGGAAGCAGATGGTAATGTCACCGCAGATGTGACAATGGGAGATGAAGCAGCTGAAGCTGTGGAGGAAGATGGAGAACCAACATTCGGAGATCTCGTCCGAGCAAACGCCTCACAACCTATCGACGTTGCTGCCGCTTTCGAAGATTCCAAATCTCAAGCTCTTTCATATCCTCAAAATTCAATCCAGGCTCCTTCCGGCGCGTCCCTTGGAACAGTTCTCACTCAAGCACTCAAGACGAACGATGTCGCCTTATTGGAATCTTGCTTACATACTACGGATCTAAGTACAATTAGAGCTACAATTCAAAGACTCGATTCTCCTCTCGCCGCAATCTTATTACAAAAGTTGGCAGAAAGATTACATCGAAGACCAGGTAGAGCTGGTAGTCTTATGGTTTGGGTTCAATGGTCAATGGTTACACACGGTGGCTACCTAGCAACTCAAAGAGGTCTCATAAAAAAGTTATCCGAGGTAAACAGAGTTCTCGATGAGAGATCCAAATCTTTACAACATCTTTTATCTTTGAAGGGAAAATTGGACATGTTGGACGCACAAATCGAATTACGAAGAGGCATGCAAAATCGATCGGGACTGGACAGCGAGGATAATGATGAGGGGGTCATTTATGTGGAAGGTCAAAGTGATGATGAGGAAGAAGTTATCGTGAATGGATTACCCCAAAGGCTTGCTAAGAATGGAGATCTTGAAGATATCTCGGATTCTGAAGTCGAGGAGGAAATGCTGAATGGTTTGGTGGCAGAATCTGATGAAGAGGAAGAAGATAGTGAGGATGATTTAATAGATGATGAGGCTGAGGAAACAGATGCGGATTCCGGAGATGAGGATGAAGTTGATCATGATGATATTGACGATCAAGGAGAAGATGATGAAAGCGATGATGGTGAACAAGGACCACCACGATCCAAGATGCAAAAATTAACAGGCAATCGATTCCAAAATAGAAGATAATAAAGAGAGATTGACTGTTTCGATGCATCTTGGGCGTTTGCATGGTTTGGAGTTTTACTGTATGCTTTTTTTACTCTTCTTTTCTCTGGTGTGGTGTAGGGGGATCTCAAAAAAGAACATTTTGTTTTGTAGGAGGATGTTTCTTTTTTTATCCCTCCATCATATGGCTATGGATACAAGTATATTTTGATTATGTATGCTTTTTGTATGCGGATAGATATTTGGCTAAGCTTGATCTAGCTTGGGCTTGGGCTTGAGTACATATCAATAGGACTAAATATCAACATGACCAATCTCTTTCTTGGTGAGCATACACACATGCTGTGAGTATATATATGTATGTATACCACTCTTCTCCTCCTGAACCCAGATACATTTCATGTTTACTCTGCGTACCTCAAATCTCCGCTCACTCTGAATTATCAAATGCATAAGATAAGATACACGAGGATTAGACATTTTGATAGATAGATAGATAGATAGATCACATGATCATATCCAGATCCAGATCCAGATGCAGAACTTGGGAAATCAGAACAGGATAGGATAGGACAGTTACAGTACCGTACATTACAGCACAGGACAATATAGGTTTCAAACGTGTTTCCAACCCCAGTATTTGGGTTACTTGAGCGGCTAGGTCTGTTTTTGGGGGGTTACGCGCGGGATGTAATTGGATTTGACGGGGGCAGGATAGGATGGTTTTTTACTTACTTGTATGATTGATTGAATGCATATATACTTGATTGTATTCTCTATTTATATACTCATCTTAGTACTCATGAGACTTTGAATAATTTATGTGATATTTGATATTTATTACAGTCGATGATGTATATAGTATGTAATATTGATATGTAGTGGGTGCGGGTAAAAAATAGGAGTGGCGGGAGGGAAGCGGAAGTTCTACGGTAAACTCGTACTCGAAGCTTGATTAGTCATTGTGTTGGTGGTTTTCGGCTGATTTCATAACGCACTTTTTTTCTTTCTTTCGTTTATTCATTCATACTTGTGCATTTAATTCAATTTAATATTGATTATACAAAACATATATGCAGGAGTCCAGTTCCAGTTATGTAGATGTTCATATTATTTATGTCCATTTCATATTCATTCATACCTACCTTTACGCATCAAAATGAGGAGATATGATATCTAACTTTCATTACTGAATTCATTATATGTTGATTCATTTGTTCTTCTACTCTCTACGCGTCCTACAATAAATAATGAATCAAGACTTCCTTCCCATCAAACTCCATGCCACACACATTACAAAGTACATTACACTTCTTTTAACCTTTCCATCATTTCCTCCAACCAAAAATAAACAGGGGCACACCATCAAAGGATCCGCTAAACCGTTGCACCAAAAGAAAAAGCTTACGAGTCCTGGTTGCGTGTCGATGCAAGCTCATGCTCATCGTACTCATGGGCCATTGGTAGGTAAATGATGGGCTATGCTATGCAGTGACAATCTCTCTCTCTCTCTCTCTCTCTTACTCGTATGCGTATGTACAGTAATAGACTGACATATGAGGAAATCATGGAAAGAGAAAGTTGGTAGGGCTATGAGTATAGAATTCACAAGTCTGTCAGCTCTGTCAGCAATCTAACTGGGAAGTAAGTAATGGATGGGTAAGAAAGAATGTTACATTATTTGATGATTACATTCAATTACCCCTAAGATATGGTTTGTATGATTCGTAGGTTGTATTCGTATGTACTTTCTGTTGCTTGGATTATCTTTTCTACTTTGGACTTCTTTTCTAGACTACTTTGCTCTTTTTAATCTATTCTGGTCTTTGCTGCTCTGCCACTCGTATGTATTTCTTTCTCTCTTTTTTAACTAACTTTTTGGTTCGTATTGGTCTCTTGCAATCTGTACTTTGTTTTTTGATTTACAATACAATACATCATCCTCATTCTTTTGGACATATTTTTACAATTGAATATTTCTTCATTCTTTCATTTATCAACCAGAAGAGAAAGGCACCTGAGGTATATTTATATACAATCGATTTATCAAAGACACAACAGAAAAGAGAAGGTGTTAGATAACCTCCGCTCTTGGCATATGCAACGCCAGTATCCTTGGCAGCATCATAATCCTACCTTTCTCAGGAACAAAGTCAACAAGGCTGAATTCTATCGGAAATACGAAAAAACCTTGTGTGCTTACTTTAATTTTGAAATCTTATTTTCTTCCGCTTTGATCGCGGTAAAAGGGGAACGGGAGGAGATATTCGAATATATCCAGTTTGGTACATTTCAATCGCGACAATGCGCGCCTTTACAAGATTAGGTGCGTCGGTGTTTGCGATGGTTCTATCATTAATGACCATCTTGGCTTTATTTCCTCAATCGAGATATACCGAACATTTGAGGAAAATTGAAATAGGAGGAACGAGTATTAATGATGTGACGGATGGATTATGGGGTTGGGCAAGTGGAGATGATGATGGAGAGGAAGAAGGAGGTGTGAGATTGGTCGTTTTTGGAGATAGTTGGGTTGATGATACCATTGAAGAGAATGGGGATGGAAAGGGGAGAAGTTGGACCGAAGTTCTTTGTGAAGAGGTATGTTCTTTTTCTTCTGGTTGTAATTCATGAATTTGCGGTTGAGGTTGGAGGTTTGGCACATTTACTAACTGATTATTTCCAGCTCGCATGTACTTCGAAGATTAATCTAGCTGTTTCCCAACCCTCATCTTCCTATCCATCATCATCACCCACCGGAGCATTTACATCCAATAAAATCTACCTTTCCACCATTGCAGAGACCGCAGGTCAAAACAATAACAAAACGAAAACCACCACCGAATCTATGCTCCCCGATCTCGAAGCTCAAGTGAAATCCTTCATCGCTCTCCCTCTGCCCAAAAAGAAATTGAAGGAAACAATCTTTGTCGTTTCATTCGGCACATGGGATATATGGCATTACGCGTCTCTCGAATATGCTCAAGCTCAAGCCGCTCAAAATAAAGCTGTAGCAGAAATGTTCGCACAACTCGATAATTTATACGCGCATCATAGGGAAACTCTGGAAGCTACCCATGTTATTGAAAAATCACATAATGAATCGCATGTTGTGGCCAAACCACAATTTAGAGTGGTTATCCCAAAACTATTCGATCCCACAATGTTGCCAGGCTGGTTAAGTCAGAGACCTATTCCATTGAAACCTAGTTCTGTCGCGGAAAATCAAAAGAATGCTATTTCATTGTTGAGAAGTTGGGATAATAGTGTGGAAAATTCGATTAAACCTTGGTTTGCTAGTACTCCAGAAGCTACCACTACTTCTGAATGGGCTGAACCAGCACCACAAGAACAAGTATCTGAAGATGCGATTCCGGAAACATTTGAACAAGATACTCAAGGACCATCACAAGAGAAGCGAGAGTCAAAAAGTGATACAAAGGCGGAAAGTAAAACGAATATTCCTCCACCACAAAAAGACATCTATTATTATGATCTAAATAGATTCCTTACGGAAATTATACTAGAACATCAATTGGAAGATGAAGGATTATCTGATGCGAGTGGACTTGGTACAAAAGAAAGTCCGTACATTTCAGTATACGATCCTTGTGTACGAGCAGGAGATAATGAGGAAACGAACAAGAAACGGGGGGGTGGGGAGAAGCGAAAGTCGGATAAAGTAATGAAGGGAAATGAGAGAAGAGGAGAAATGGAAGATACGGGATCAGTACCGGATATTAATGGATTACTTATCTGTGAACAACCGGATGAATATCTTTTCTGGGATGATTTTAATATGGGAGGACAAGCGAAGGAGACGGTGGGGAAGGAAATTGCGGAAATGATTCGAGAGGGGAAGACATTGAGGAAGAGTTGGGGGGGTGGGAGTGTACCGAGGGTGTGAATTTGATTGTGGTAAGGGTGGAGAGGGGAAATATCTGGGATGTTTATATGAGATGGGATGAGATAGGAAGCATTTTAGGGAGTTGGTTTTATGAAAATAGCGTGCATTGCATTGCGGCATTGAAAGGCGTTTGGTATGGGGAATTGGAATTGGAATGGATACTCTTTTCGCGGAGTGGGGTTTATATACCTTTCTTTTTGTCTTGTGGTCTCTTAGTCTTTTGGGCTTTGGTCTTTTTGAATGTTGGGGAAGTGGGAAGTGGGAAGTGGAGGGGGTAGGGTGAGGGGTGGTATATATATATATTATATATGTACCTTCTATATATAGTATCTACAGTATATATACCCGATTTTCTTTTGTAGATGTCCTAAAGGTGGACATGGAGGGAGAGGGAAATGTTTATATGTAATGTAGATATGCATGTTTAGAAGATGGGAGGTAGAAGGTAGAAGGTAGAATTTATAGATATATTAGGTTTTATCTTGATTGATTGTTTGTTTGTTGCCGGTGAGTTGGTGAGTCGGTGAATAAGATTGGGAAGGAAGTGAGTGAGTGAACTGAAGTGGGAATGCATAGGAGTGAGCGAGGAAGTGAAAATAGCGGGGACATGGAAATCGGAATGAGAATGATGGAGGGGAGGGGAGATGAGGTGAGGAGATGATGGTTTAATTGTGATGCTTTGGGAGATTGATATAGACAGGAGAGGGAGGGGGGAGATGGGTCACCCGTGCAGGACTCATATTCGAGGTTGGAAATCGGGAATTAAAATACTCGTAGGCGATTTGGAGTCAGGGATAATTTTAAAATATGTTGATCGATTATAATTGGATTGGATTGGATTGACTGAAATGAAGTACTGCTGGTAATGCTAGCGATGGTGATATGTTAATGTTAATGATATTATGTCGACTATGGGTGGTATGATATAGTGTGCTTTTTTGTGGGATTATGGGGTATATGGTAAGTTGATAGATAGATAGATAGGTAAGTAAGGAGGTAAATAGATCAGTAGATAGGGAGGTAGATAGATGAATAAATAGAAAGTGGTTGCGCTGGTCTGAATTGGATTGACCTAGATTAGATTTATTATACATTTCCAGGGGATTGAGCTAGTTAAGCGATTCTTGAGCCTATATCAAAAAAAGAGATTCATATCTTTATATTTATCTATTTATCTATCTATCTATCTATCTCTCCGTCTGTGCGGGCGCTAGGCGAGAAATCAGAGGGGTAGGTGGAAGTTGAGTCGTGGGGATGAGAGGTGAGGTGATGTGGGATACAGTGGTACTTGGAGAACGAATACTGGATATTGATGAGGATTTTAGGATTAGAAGCTCAATATAAGAAAGAGGATTTGGGAAATTGAAGTGGAGGTATGAGGGGGATTTTTTTCTCGACCTGTTGGTTATATTATATATGTATATGATATTTTAGTGCATGGGTGTATGTATATATGTATGTATATACGAGGGCGTAAGGAGTAAGAATAGAGAGAGGGGATGCTTATTTGATTGGTAAGGATCGGTCTGGCAAGTGATTGAATAGGAGTGTGTAATGCTTTCGCATTTTCGGACTATGATTGAGTGCATATTGTGTTTTCTAATGAGCTGATATCTAGGTGGATTAGTATACAAAGATAGAAATATACCACCGGGAGTAGAACATCTAAATCTCAGGAGGGCGAAAGATTCAATATCTATATATAGTACCCTTTACAAATTTTCAATTCTTTTATTATATTATATTAGAATTTAGAAAGCTAAGATTAAATCCATCGACATTTACTAGTTCAAAGCCAAGTATTTATTGATATCTATATTAAGATTTTCTAATTTCAAAGATCTAATTTCACCGATACTTCAATATATTAATATACAAAAACATTTTATTATATTTAGATAAATAATATTTATTTTATAATAGGGAAAAATAACATTAAAATAAAAAGACTTTTTGAAAAAAAAGAATTTTTCGAATTTTCAAAATTTATTTATATATATAAACATTTAGAATATTATAAATAGAACTTACTTAGGGAGATTCAGATTATTTAAAGTTACTATTTATAATTATAACACAGTAAACTATCTCAACCAATAAAAAAGGAATATTATAAACAATTTAATTATACAAAAAGCAAAACAATAAATAACTATATAATATAAAAGCTTGAATTTCTTTCTAAAATATTTAGAAAAACTATAATATTATAGAATCAAAGACCTAGATTTATTTATACGGTTTTCCCCTAAATAGAGGCTTTTTACTTTATGAATAGGATTTTATTGTAATTCCTTCACTTAGTATATCTTTATACCCTTAGGGATACTCCCCCAGACATTAATCAATACTACTACTAATACTAATACTACTACATCTAAATCCCAACGGAGGATAAATATAGAAAGAGGGAAACTAAAATAAAACTATGTTAATCCGCTGGTTGTATACAATACAGCAGTATGTGAACACCGACGAATCAAATCAGATCATTGTCGTGTTTCGGTGATAATCGCCCGCTTGCAGTAGTATAATATGGAGAATGGAAAGTGAAATAATAAGGTGTTGATGTAAAAATTTATCTAAAACGATATATATTTGTGGGAATAGAATAATAGATAACTGGAGTCTACGTGGAATCATATCTCGATATTTATTTTCGTTAAGCAATAGTCCTTCTATTAATATACTCATTACATTTCCAACATAGAGGTTAACTTCGATACCTATTATTAAACTGTTTACTTCCAAATCCAAGTTACGCGCCTGGACAAAACCTCAACCTAAACCTCAAACTCATACTTCCTGTCAAAATGATCTTCTATTTCGAGGACTTTCTAGTCCTATCGTGCACCTCACTTTTCTGATGCAGTTGAATTCATCTTCTCTAAAGAACTGAATATTGTTCAAGATCTCTAACTTTAAACGCCAGTTTATCTGAGACGAAAGTTGCGAGGAATTATGAGCGCATTGTTTAGCGCGCTAGGTTCATAACCAAAAACCTCATTTGGTATGCTAGGAAAACATTCTTATGAAGTCGTCGCATTTACACACCAGTTCATCTCATCTCGAGGGTGGTATCATTCGACATACGAGATCTGCATTACGGTGTTTCTGATTATGAACATTCTAATGCCAGCTGTCACCGTAGTCTTGTCTGACGGCAATTAAAAGGCTTGCGTGAACCTATTTAGTCAAGATGAGTTTCTTTATTCTGAAAACTCTTCAACTATTCTTCCTCTCATAAAATCTATAACACAATTTTGGTCTTCCTTATGGATCCTTAAATAATGAGCGCGAGCACCTATAGATTGATAAGTATAGTTAAAGATGTATCTGGCACGAGTTACAGATATCAGAAAACTAGGAAAAGAGCTCGGAGGAAATCAAGCAATTAGCAGAACAAACGACACATTTATTTAGCATTCTAATGGTTTGGGTATAGTAGCTTCACGATTCGGTGATGAATTATGAACCTCAACAATACAGTTCAGCATCTCAGTACCTGCCAACTACTTTTTGATAAGATACAAGTTCGATGAGATGAAGCAGATCTTAACAATTATGATTAAACTAAGGCTAGATCCGGTCAAAGAATTTACAAGTTGAGAAAATTCCTCGCCTAGCCATCTACTACAGGAAACAAATGAACTCATCGCAGCGAGGACAATTCAAAAATCGGCAGTAACTTTAGCATCGCGAACTTTTGAAAGAACTCATTACTTGAGGCCCTTTGGAATCAAGAATACAAATGAAATGATTAGATGATATGAATACGAGGATCTCAGTTATAAGAAAGGAAAAGACACTGAAAGTGATGAGCAAGAATGAAATTATCCTAAATTTGTTTTCCAGGGGATTTATTCGCAAAATGGATAAATAACAGAGAACAATAATTCAGTGAGTGTCGTCCGATGGACCAGGTCAAATAACCGCGAAGCAAGTACTTGTGATTGTAAAGCCATCGTAAGGAGATAAGCCGGTAGGTATGAATTTATATTTGTAGTAGCTAGTACTAAGAAGATTAAGCGAGCGCGGATAATGAAACATACTGTGTAGAAAAGCGGTAGTTTATTCTAGGCTTACTTTTGGGGTAAAATCTAGAGAGTAGAATCAGAATCTAGCAGGTAATGATGAAACAATAGATGACGGTCTAATGGAGCATTGAAATTGATATAGCATTTTCAAAATTTCGAAATTTCGTTCCACGAGTTTTAGATCATAGTTCATCCAAAATGCGGATTGAAGAGTCTAGGACCTTAGCTTGATGGTGGTACTAGTGCATAGCGCATGGTTTTCGCTCCTTGCGGATTATCTTGCCAATGGTTGATATGGGATCATTCTGCTTTATTCATTCTTTACAGGCTGCTTCACTGGACCACCATGTTGGGCTTAGCCAAGTCTCAAGTAACATAGACTGGATGGGTTCGAAATTTTGACAGTTTCTGCGAAGAATTATGCGGTTGCTCTGCCGGACACCGGGCAACATACTACTCTATACAGTTCATGCCTTCTGGTTCTCGGTATTTTTATGATTAACCTGGCAATAACACATTGGTAGATCTTCTTGATCCGTGGATTTTGTACCGTTTTGATATGATATCACTGCCCCGTTACTTATTTCAAAGTGTAGATGTCTTCAGGTAATGTGATCATTATGAGCGGATGTTTTTGCTTATTTAAAAATAATGTAGAGATTGACATTTCATAAAGTTGAATTCTTAAGTTAAATTAAGTACTAGAGAAGTTATTCGACTTTAGTTTAGATTATATAGAAATTATCTATATTTGTAAGTAGTTTACTGTTATAGACAATTCCTTTAATAGACTATCTATTATAAAGATTAATCACTCTATAGAATATCTATTAATGTTTTAAAATCATCTATTCTAGTTTTATTTAGGAATAGATTACTTGTAAAAAAAAACAAATCCTTTATAAAGTATCTATTTAAACTTACTTTTCATTTAAAAACTAAATTATTTCTAGATCATTTTATACTTTGAAAGTAATCCAAGCTTAGATTTAGATTATTTTGATATTACTTATAAGATCAATTACACTAATATTAGTATTGTACTGATATCATACAATATACGAGTAGGTGAAAGTATCTATAGATAATCTACAGATTGCCCATGAATTAGCTGTTCTGATTTTGAACATGCGTCCGCTGATAAATTGTCTGCGAATTATCCGGTAAGTCATCGCTCTCCTCGCGGGTACCCATTGCACAGCCTACTTTGTCTTCCTATACAATTGTGTTTCTAAGCCCTCCTATCAAAAATTTGTTCAATCGGGCTCGCTAAGACACATCTGTTTCTTGTACGCATGAAATTGGCTCGAGATTGGATGCATACTACATACCTCAAGGTTCCACGGATAAATAACTCATTTTGAGTTTGACGCATGTCTTAGTTGGGGATGTAGTACTATGCAGGGGGTTTTCGAGTAAGACCAATTGTTAGTATATTTTAGACTTACAAAAAAGTTGCTGAGCCTCAGCTATGATCATCCAAGTGTTATAGCCTCTTGTAACTCTCCATACCGTCTAAAAAATTGATTGTTATTTTTTGATACTCGATTTGTCGCCGGAACTTTTCAAAAATCTTGATTTGATGATCTAAAAGCGTGTCGATTACAGTGAGTGTCAGTGGTAACTAATAAATTGGTTCTCTGTAGTAGCAAAGTTAATATTATAGACGAAAAGAAATTCAATATAAATCCCCATATTAATTTCT
>JBBMOJ010000601.1:0-20081 GCA_038090695.1 Sclerotinia spermophila | reverse complement strand
ACGTCCTGTCACATGACACTTGTCACGTGATCCTAATGTTACCCGTCGTAACATAGAGATATCTAGGGGCCCAGATTATGATCTAGTGCTATCAGATTTCAGAGGATTCGGGGTGGCTTTATCTGTTGCTTGCATGGACAACAAATATCATGACTAGGAATGAATCTAGAGTGCTACCTTATATTAGTTTATGTTGATCGAATGATAGTTGATCCTTCGTGGATACACAGTTCTGTCACGGGAGTTTATATTGGCCAAATTCAGAGATCAGTTCGACGTCTGTAGTCTTCAGAATTCAGTTACGAACGAGAAAAAATGCTAGTCAATTGAGCAGGGACAGTGAAGCGAATTCGAAACTTACTTCGTAGTCCCAGAACATCACATCCTTCTCCGGATTTTTTCCCGCTCGCTTCTCATTGACCTCCCTCATAGTACAGCCTAATATGAGTCCTCCAATAGATTGGTCACCATTATTCAAGCATCGACTCTCAATCTAGCCAAAATAAAAAGTCAATTCTTATATCTCTCAGTCCTCCAAATCTCCTTTTTCATTCTCCCGCAGCCTCACTCCTCGGTCAGACACCTGCCCTAACGATAACCCTCCAGTCCCCCGCCAAATTTACCGTCATCGGATTTGGTCGGGACAATGATCATGTGACTAAATGGGTACTGTATATCTCTATAGCTAGCCTGGCGCTAAGCCCTGGAGCGTATTTATATAGTACTAGTCTTCCATAGCACTTAATAATCAACAAGAAATATTATACAATAGGTTTAAGTGCTTACACTTATCAACAGCAAGTTGATACCAACAGATTTTCAAAGCACACCTCTCCTCATTACCCCAGTTCCATTCCAGTGTTTACTTTGTCCACCCCGCTCATAATAATTCTCATCACCTTATGCGAAAAGCCCCTCTATAGGCATTCCCATCCTCAACTATACAGAAATCATCAAAAGCATTATTTTTTCTTGTTCCTTCGATAACATTAGCAATCTTTTTAATTTCTCCCATCCTATCCCTTTTCTCACTGCCTCCCACGCATAAGAAGCCTTCAAGGCCATAGTTGGTGTGAGTTATGAACGTATAAACTATTAACACGTATATACTCCCTATTCCCTACAGGAGCAAGTGTTATAGTGGTTGATATTATAATGTTACTACATGATGTAATTGTAAATTCGTTAATGCGTATTATACGACTACTAATGGAGTCTCCGCCGAGTTTAATTACTAGTGAGGAAGGGAGTGGTAGCTCATAAGAATGGGGAACTGTGATTACCGATTTCAGTCGATAAATGTTTGTAGCTAACGACCGGAAAACGTTCAAAAAGAAACAGAATCGAAGGTTTGCGAGAAAGCTTGTGCGTAAAATGCATCTACACTATATACAGTAAGTAGGCTTATGATTCTTGATATTATTATGGGGATGGGCTTTTGTATATATATATGAATCATCATTGAAGACTTTTTGCATTTCATAATTGAATGACTATATGTCTCGTATAATTTCTCGTCTATACGGCGATCTCCTGAGGATCCCTAAAAGTTTTTTAAACAAATAAAAGCTCTCCCTCCACGACCCCGCATCCTCTCCCCTAAATATCAACCACCTTGGCGATAAGCGAACTCCTCATTCCGATAATGTTCGACCGGCCTCATCCACCCCTTTCTCAGATTTAATCAAGCATTGAGCACAAGATCTGATACCCGAAGGAGATAATTTCATTTTACATCTATTTAAGCCTCGATACGATCGAAACGGAGGAGATAGTGGGATATAGCTTTAGTGATCTGAGAATTTCGGGAGATTTTCTTAGACCTGGAGACACATAGTATTTGGTCTCTTTATGAGCTTCAATTTAACTTTCCTTCAAGGGAAGTTGTTTAACTCATTTGAGCAGGCCGATGTTCTGGGGGCAGATCTGAATTAGTAAAAGCGAGACAAAACATGGCCGAAAGAAGTGTTCCAGAAAATTGAAATATGTATTCAAATACCCTACTTAATAATCATTGTCTTTATATACTACGCAATTTTATCCAAAACTGTCTTCTTATTGAGGTGAGAGATCCAGTATATTTGCTGTGCTTACTAGCTCGTACTCATAAGCTTCGGGCTTCTTCTTCTTCACTATAACGCCTCTTTCATCGGTAGCCTCCAGCTTTTGTAAGAACATCGGATCTCTTGCCACACCAACCACGATTGTTACATTTCCCCTCCGCATGCCCGCATCCCCAATCACTGGACGGTTTATACTATACATACAAAATTTCGACGGAAAAGTCCCATAACATGATTGCCGGGTCTCTCTTGGGTTTAATCGCTGGCACGTCCCTGGTTTGGATAATTTAGACCTAGACTTGTTGTCGGGTTCCTGAAATTGTTGTGCTATCTCGCCACGAATATGCACATACAATGTCAATTTATAGCCAACGTTGTGAAATTTGTCCAACCTTTGGGGGGATGTTGTATCCTTTAAATTCAGCTCTGTATTCTGCGGCTCTCCCGGTCCTGTCAAGCGAGATGATAAGTCAGGGACCCATAATGGCAAATTCTTTTTGCTCGGCGGTCTCTTGTGTGTTCTAATCATTCTTAGACATCCCAAATCACCATCGTGAGACAAGTCTCATACCCTACGTTCCGGCCACCCTCTTTTCGATCACCCTATTATACCAGAAATAATCATTTCGATCTATCAATAACTCTGTTACTATTAAAGAGTATTGATCGAAGTTCTAAATATATTTATTATATAGTTTATCGTATAAAGTTTATATATAGAAAATTAGAATTTTGTGTTAAAATTTGATTGAGAAATCAAGAATAAAAGTCGAAATCTTCTTTTTGAATATTATTAATATATTTTATACAAAATTAGAAATCTTCAAAAATAATAATAACTTTTTGATGAAAATTACTGAGAATAATATATATAGTTTAGTTTATATTTATGAATTTAGAACTCAAGAAAGTCTCTTTAATAATAGTAATAATTTATAGAAAATTTTTTATTCAGATTTCTAGATTCATAGGAATTTATTATTCCTATAACAATGAATATGTCACGGCGCCAACTATATGTTCTGTAGTTGCCTTCGTGCCTCAGGCACAGACCACTAGCGTGTCCTACTTCCTATAAGTATGACCTCTCTCTTCTATAGCTCTTCTACCCTTATGGTACAATATAAGTCTTTACCCGTACCCTGACAGAATAATTCTAACCAATTTTCAAAACAATTATATTCTATAAAACCTGAGTCCTCTTATTTATTCTTATATTTAATAGTTGAATAAAAAACATATATTTTATTTTTAGGTATTTTTATTGATAGGTTATTTCAGATGTCGAAACTTTGTAAGTTTTTATAGAATTTATATATAAATTCGAAAATTGAGATTCGAAGCTTGTGTATTTCTTTATAGAAAATATCTAAAAACCTGAAATATTTATAATATATTTATTTCTATATAATAAACATTGAATATATTTTTTGAAGAATTATGTTTGTATATGAAAGTTATTTTTAAACCAAAATCATTATGTTTAATATAAAAAGCAGTCGAAAAGAGGGTAATTGGAAAGCAGGATATCCAATATATAATACCAAGTATTAATTCTAAGCGAAAAAGTTATTTCATATCAAAAATTATAGAATTTTTGAAATTTCATTATAGATAAACTAGTAAATATTATATATTATAATTTACAATTATAAATAATAATTATATGAACTATAATCTAAAACAGATGGAATAATTTTAATAATTTTATTTAAATCTCAATAAAGAGTTTGAAAAATAAAATTATAAAAATCACAAGAATGACTTAATTTTGATTATAAAGTACAAATTGAAATATTTTTCGACTCTATTTATTTATAATATAAAATTAAATTGATTAATAGATTTGAAATTCTAATATATAAAACTTTAATTAATGAATACACCTATATGCTATAACAAAAGACTATATTAATCCTTATTTCTTTGAAAAGATAAAAGTTAATTAATCAATATAACAAATCAGGAATATTACTATATATACCCAACTAGCTATTAACTAATCGGTAATATTGCTTTTTCTTTATAGTCAAATTATCTTTTTCTGATTTTTAATTAAAAATTTAAAGTATTTGAGTCTTGTTATTTAATATTATAAATTTGAATATAAATTTTTAAGCTTATATAAATTTAAATTTTATAATTTGTCTATGAGTTATTTTAATATAATTATTTATATTCTATTATATATAAATTTTTATTTTTTTAGATTTTCTAGAAAAGTTGTTTTCAGAAGTGTTGAAATCATATTTTTATAATATTTATAAATATTACTTTTTATTTTATTTATTTATTTTATTTATATTACTTAATATCTGTGGTGGACCTCCCTAGGGGTGTTCAGATGTGCTACGAAAATGGACTAATTTATAAAGTGAGAATTCCGACCAGGTATAGTAATTTATTTTCAAGGCTAGGAGCTGTTCGCCCTTCTATAGGTACGGTCCGGCTCTGTATTGTTGGTGTTCGGAGGTCGGCGAGTGTATAGGAGATCCTGAAGGGTTAGAAAGGTATACAGATTGAAAAGTAAAGGTTGTAATAGATAGGGAGTAGTTTTCTAATGATTTGAAGAGTGTATTAGTATTTGTTTATTCAAAGCTAGAGTAGATCCAGAAATAGAATCCCGATTCATTGAAAAGTTGGGCGAATAGGTCTGGGCTTTTGGTGAGCTTTTTAATATATATTATTATATTATTAATGGATTGAAGGTATAAAGACATTTAAGGCTAGTCGGCTTTCGATTGATTGTTGATTGTATATTCGAAAAAGTGGAATAGTGCTTTTAGGACATTACAAAAGCATTCCTGTTTATTTGTTAGATAATTGAATCTTTTATAATAGGTTGCGAAGTTGCTATAGCCGGTTTTCATTATTAATAGTCTATATAATACATTTCTAGGGAGTCCTAATTGTATAGGCTCTTTTGTATTGTAATTCGACTCCCATGGTTTGTAGATTGAGGAGGTCTTAGTACCGGCGGACCGCCACCATGAATATTACTTTTTAGTTTTCTAAGAAAGCTATATTGAAATCTCGATACTTATAACTTTTAATAAATATTTAGTTGAAATATTATTATATTTTATTGAATTTAAATTATATATAATTTAGATTTCATTACGATTATATAACAATCTTTAAAAAAAATAAAAAAAATCTCTCTTTTTTATAGATTATTAAATTTTACACAAAAGGTTTGGGAAAATAAAATATAACATAATTTAATCTATATTATATATTTTAAATATATTATTATTGTTTATAATAAAACTTTAATTTAAGGAATATAAATTTTAAATAACTTTATAGAATATATATATATATATATAGAATTAGATTTTATTATTTAGAAAGAATTCTCAAATAAAACTATATCCTATATATAAAAAATTCCAATAAATTGTTTAATTCCTAATAAACTTTATTAATTATATTAATTATATATATAATATATTAATAAAATCTGGAAAAGATTATTAGAAATGTTTCAGATTTCTTAATAAGAATTTGAAAAATTATAAATATGAAGTATTTTTAGAATTTCTTAAAAACAATAATTTTAGAAAATCCAAAAATAATACTTTTTAGATATTCTAAAAAACATAAATTTTATTTTCGAATAATCTATAATTGTGAGTAGTATCTCCCCACTCTAGTATATTTCGAAGACTCTCGTACTAGAGTGGGCGGATGTCATTTTATATTAGAAACTCATTTTACATTCAACTTTGTAAGCTAAAATCCTCAAATTCTATAACTTTTTAATATTAATTCAATTTTAACTTTTTTTAGGATTATTTAAATATAATAAAAATTATATCAATCGATTCCTTTAAACTAGTTCTATTATTTCGTATATGTATTTTTAATATATTCTCAATTTTGAAGGTTTTATATATAAAAAAGAGTTCAAATTATATATTTTTGGATATATTTCAGGTATTTCAGGTAACAATTTTCAAACCATTATTTCAAAATCAATATTTCAAATCTATATAGATTCTATATTTTTATTAATATATCTATAAAAATCACCTATCCGAAAAGACAAGATCGCATTTAAGCACTTATCTATTTGAAACAACAAACGCTTAAATACAAATATAACTACTATTATTTATTCAAAGCTTAATTAATCTTATATTACTAGAATTCAATTAATTATTATATAATTAATAATTTCAAATATTCAAATTGATTTTCTTTTAATATTTTTATTTAATATATCTAAAAAAAAAACATATATACAATAATACCCTCTAGATTCTAAAAATATTTAATAGATTCTAAATTCATAATTAAATAAAGTAATTATTCGATATTAATCGAATTATAAATATCATTTAATAAATATAAAAGAAAAATTCATTTAAAAAATAAATTTAGAAATTAAAACAAAAATTAATTATTATATTTATAATCAATAATAAAAGATTATATTAACTTTTATTTTTTAAAAAAACAAAAGTTAATTGACTCTAATATTTTATTTTGATTTTTAATTAAGAATTTAAAATATTCAGTTCTTATCTTTTAATATTATAATTATAAATATAAAATATAAAATTTATAAATTATTAATAAAATTATTTATAAATTATTATATATAAAATTTTACTTTTTAGATTTTTTGAAAAAACTAT
This sequence comes from Sclerotinia spermophila, assembly GCA_038090695.1. NCBI lineage: Eukaryota > Fungi > Ascomycota > Leotiomycetes > Helotiales > Sclerotiniaceae > Sclerotinia > Sclerotinia spermophila. The sequence continues at coordinate 13,375 of JBBMOJ010000601.1, read as the reverse complement.
ATTTAGAAATATTATTTTTTAGAATTCAATATTTTTTTTTAGATTTTCTAAAAAAGCGATATTGAAATCTCAATATTTATAATTTTTAATTAGTATTTCATTGAAATATTATTATATTTTATTAGTTTTAAACTATATAGAATTTAAATTTCATTAAGATTATATAATAATCTTCAAAAAAACAAAAATATCCTTTTTTATTATAAATTTTTAAATTTTACATAAAAGGTTTTTGAAAATGAAATTCAATATATTTTTTTTATTTCAAATATAATATAATTTGATATATATTATATATTATAAAACTAAACATTTAAATCATTATATTTTAAATATATTATTATTATTTATAATAAACCTTTATATAAAAAATATGAAAATTAAATGATTTTATAGATTATATATATATATAGAACTAGATTATATTATTTAAAAATAATTTTTAAATAAAAATATATTTTATATAAAAATAATTTCCGATAAATTATTTAGTTCCCAATAAACTTTATTATTATTAATTATAAATCATTTTTAGAAAATCTAAAAAATTATATATAAAGTATTTTTAGATATTCTAAAAATAATACTTTTTAATTATTCTAAAAATAATTTTTTTAGAAAATCTAAAAAAAAAATATAAAGTATTTAAAATTAAATAGAATCTATTTAGATTTCTCTAAATAATTTAGTTTTTTTAGATTTTTCTAAATAATTCAGTTTTTTTTAGATTTTCTAAAAAAATAAAACCTTTTTAGATTTCTTTAAATGATTCAGTTTTTTTAGATTTTTGCAAAAAATAGAATCTTTTTAGATTCTTTGAAATAATTTAGTTTTTTTAGATTTTCTAAAGAAATTAAAATCTTTTCAGATTTCTCTAGATAATTCAGTTTTTTTAGATTTTTTAAAAAAATAAAATCTTTTCAGATTTCCCTAAATAATTCAGTTTTTTTTTAGATTTTCTAAAAAAAGAATCTTTTTAGATTTCTTTAGATAATTTATATTATAATATAAGAGATAGTTATTAAATAAGATATATAATATTCTATAAAGAAAAAAGAAGAAAGTAAAAGGATATTAATTATATAGAATATAAATATATCTAATTATATTATTGAATCTATAATAATATCTTCCTTTAAAGGCTTACTTATTCTAAGTAAATTATATATAGTCTAAATCTGAAAAATAAATTATTTATTATATAAGTCCAATTTATATAAATAGGGGTATACTTTTTTTGTATTATATATAATATAATAATAACGAAAAAGCTGGTTTTATGAATAATAGTTATAAAAGAAATAAAGAGAAATTATTGAAGGATATTAGCTTTTTAAATTAGAATTATATTTAGTTAGGAAAATGAAGTCTATATATATATATATATATAGGAATATCTTGATTAAATAATATATATATTGATATTATTAAACTAGTATATATATTTCAAAGTAATTAGAATTAATTATATAATTATATAATTAATTGGTTAATATAAACAATTAGTATATATATAATAGAGTTTTATCTTATTTAAATAGAATCTAAGGGGTAGTTATAATATTATAATTTGAAATAATAATTATTATAATAGAATTTAAGAATTTATAATTAGAATCTAAAGGATATATTAATATTTTAATATTTTTTTAAATATTTAATTATTTAATATAGTAATAAATTTTTAAACTAAAAAGAGTATTTTAATAAACAGAAAGACAAAATCGTATATAAGTATTTGTCAACTTCAAATAACAAGCGCTTAGATGCGAGAGCTGTCTTTCCGTATACATGATAAAAATTAGAATAAATATTAAATCTATCTCAAATTTTAAATTTATCAAATCAGAATTTCAAAATTCCTATTATAGCTTTCTAAAAGTTATAAATAGCTTTAATTTTATAAATTAAATATAAAATGAGTTTCCAATATAAAATAACGTTCGCCCACTCTAGTACGAGCGCCTTCGAATTATTGTGAACAGATCACGTGACCCATCACATGACCCGACCATCGGGTGACCTCGGGTAGCCAGTATTTATAGCTTATCTTTAGATAGTTTAGAAATAATAATTAAATTCCTATCATCTATTTTGACTCCCTACATTTGTTATATAAATATACTAAATGCCTTATTCCTTTTCTTTTATCTTATTATTGGTATATATTTTGTAGTCCTATTTACTTTTTATATATTATATTTAGATTTAATCTATAATATTATACAAAGGATTCTTTATATAATCTATACTACTTTCTATTCTTTTATATTAATAATCTATATAGGAAAGAATATTAAAAGATTAGAAAACTATACACAAACCTGAATTTTTAAATTGCTTTAAATATAATAAGAACTATTATAATCAAAAGAAAATCAAGAAAAGGGAATATAGGATTTATAATAGATTAGAATAATATCTTTATTTTAGTAATAGCGAGATAAGAGAAACTAGAATATTCCAAAAACTCTTTAAATCAATATATAATTTGAAAGCAATACTAAAGCTAAAATACTTCATTATAATATCTATTTCGATATAACTTAATATAATATATTATAAGTTTTACTAATATTAATAAATAGATTTTCAGATTATTGGATTACAAATATTGAAATACTATTAATTGTTGATTAAAAAACTCTAATTCAAAAAGCTTAAACAATTAGAAATCTAAATCACCTTAAGAAATTACTATATATAACAATTACTTTTAATCAATATTCATATTATAATTGATATTAAAATTGAATATAAGAATTAAAATAGATTGATTAATATAGTTATTTTTATAGGATAAGTTAAAAGGGATTGATTTTTATTGAATAAATAGTTTAGTAATTATAAGAAATATTAAAAAATATAAATAGAGTAATACTTTATATAGAAAAAGTATATATACCTAGTATAAGGTTCCTATTAATAATAAACCAAATTAAAAGAATACTCTTAATCAATAAAAAATAATTGAAAAATATAAGTATTGAGTTTAAATGAAAAGAAATAAAGAAAAGAAAATATTTGTATTAATAATTTCATATTATTAGTATAAAATTATTATTTAAATATTTAGATTGGATATTCTTTTGGAAGAGTATAAAAAGAAAGCTATATAATTTGAAGCATTTTTTTATCAAAGTATTATTCTTTTAATCAAATAACTATCCTTCTATAAAAATTCACAAAATACTTTTATATTTATTATTACGATATCTACTAAAGAAATCAAAATAAACCCCAAAGCATTTAACTAGTTGTAAAATATAGACTTTATATAAAAGTTATCCTTTTTAAGCTTTGAGATTATCGAACCATTTTATAATAATAAAAGCCTAAGTAATATTAGTATTAATTAAGATAGAGACTCTTTCTTTGAAGGAGACTTAACTAATAAGTCTAATTCTATATTAGTATCTTATAGATTTTATATATCTCCTACTAATTCTTTAAAAGAGATAGGAGATAAATATAAAAAAGGAATATTTTGATTTCAAGGATTCAATATTATTGAATAGTATAAAGATATAAAACAACTTTATTGTATCTATTATATAACCAATAAAGATTTTCATATTTATATTTCTTTTCAAATTAAATAAACCCTTTATAATGAAATTAAGATAATAAAAGAATAGTAGTTTGAAGGTTTTTATTGAGAACAATAATTCAAGCTTATCTTCTTTAAAGAATACCTAGATACTAATATTTATCAAAAAATATATTTACAGGAATACATTTATTGTTTTACTAAGAAATATCGATATAATAGAAATATAACTTTCAAAAGCTGGATATTCATTTGCAACAAATAAAAGACTTATATTGAAAAAAGTTTTATAGATTAAAAGTAATCGAATAAAAAGAGTAAAAATAGTTAGAGAAAAATAAGGTTATAAGGAAAGCTACTATTGAAGGGAGTTTATTGAGGAGGAGTATATGTTGTACCGGAATATTAAATAGTAGAAGAAATCTGTGAATAGGATTAAAATAATATATAATTTTATATTACAATATAAAATTGTTAAATAACTATAAGGATTTTGGATATTGATTGTAATATTTATATATAGTTGTTTTTCTTTTTTTTGTATAAGGAAAACAGTATTTCTTTCTTTTTTTCTTTTGTGTTTTCTTTTTATAATTTCATTTGAATTCTTATTTGATTAGAATAATCAAAATATTTGAATAGAAACAAATGTGAATAGATTATATAACCTATTATATAATCCAATTATTAGGTAATTTTAGATAATTAATATTTATAGTCTATCTTTAGATAATCTAGAAATAATAATTAAATTCCTATTATCTATTTTGATTCTTTATATTTGTTATATAAATATACTAAATATCTCATTTCCTTTTTCTTATTTTATTATTAGTATATGTTTTGTAGTTTTGTTTGCTTTTTGTATATTATATTTAGGTTTAGTTTATAGTATTATATAAAGAATTCTTTATATAATTTATATTACTTTTTATTCTTTTATATTAGTGATTTATATAGAAAAGAATATTGAAAGATTAAAAAGTTGTATATAAATTTGAATTCTTAAATTGCTTTAAATATAATAGGAATTATTATAATCAAAAGAAAGTTAAGAAAGGGGAATATAGGATTTACAATAGATTAGAACAATATTTTCATTTTAGTAATAGTAAAATAAAGAAAGTTGGAATATTCTAAAAATCCTTCAAATCGATATATAGTTTGGAAATAATATTGAGGTTAGAATACTTTATTATAATATCTATTTCGATATGATTTAATATAATATATTATGAGTTTTGTTAGTATTAATAAATAGATTTTCAGATTATTGGATTACAAATATCGAAATACTATTAGTTATTGATTAAAAAACTCTAATTCAAAAAGTTTAAACAATTAAAAATCTAAATTATTTTAGGAGATTATTATATACAATAATTACTTTCAATTAATATTTGTATTATAATCGATATTAAGATTAAAGATAAGAATTAGAATAAATTGATTAATATAATTATCTTTATAAAGTAAATTAAAAGAGATTAGTTTTTGTTGAACAAATAACTCAATAATTATAAAAAACATTAAGAAATATAAATAAAATAATATCCTATATAGAAAAAGTATATATACTTGATATAAGATTCCTATTAATAATAAACCAAACCAAAAAAATACCCTCAATCAATAAAAAACAATTAAAGAATATAAATATTGAGATTAGATAAAAAAAAACTAAAAAAAGAAAATTTTTGTATTAGCAATTTTACACTACTAATATAAAGTTATTATTCAAACACCTAGATCGAATATTCCTTTAGAAAAGTATAAAAAGAAAACTATATAATCCAAAACATTTCTTATCAAAATATCACTTTCCTAATCAAATAATTACCCTCCTATAAAAATTCACAAAATACTTTTATATTTATCAAGGAAATCAAAACAAATCCTAAAGCATTTGGCCAATTACAAAGCATAGATTCTATACAGAAATCATCTTTTTCAAATTCTAAAGCTACTGAATCACTTTATAATAACAAAAATCTAAATGATATTAGTATTAATTAAAATAGAAACCCTCTTTTTAGAAAAGATTTAGCTAATAAATTTAATTCTATATTAATACTTTATAGATCTTATATACCTTCTATTAACTTTTTGAAAAGAGTAAAAGATAAGTATAAGAAAGAGTTCAATCTAGCTTTACCTTTTTCTATAGGTAATCTAAGTATTGTTCAATTTACTTATTTTATAAAGTATCTTTTTAAATCAAATATTTTATTATTTCTGTTTCCTGAATAAAAAGGAATGTTTTAGTTTCAAGGATTCAATATTATTGAATAATATAAAAGTATAGAATAATTTTGTTGTATTTATTATATAATTAATAAAGACTTTTGTATCTATATTCCTTTTCAAATTGAATAAACTCTTTATAATAAAATCAAAACAATAAAAGAATAACAATCTAAAAACTTCTATTAGAAACAATAATTCAAGCCTATCTTTTTTAGAGAATATCTAAATACCAATATCTATCAAAAGATATACTCATAAGAATACATCCATTGTTTTACTAAGAAATATCGATATAATAGAAATACAACCTTCAAAAGCTAAACATTTACTCATAACAAACAAAAAACCTACATCAGAAAAAGTTCCGTAAATTAAAAGTAATTAAACAAAGAAAATAAAGATAACTAAAGAAAACAAAACTATAAGAAAAGCTATTACTAAAAGAAGCCCACTAAAAAAGAGTACACACTATACTGAAATACCAAATAACAAAAGAGATCTATAAGCAAGGCCAAAATAATATATAACTTTACATTATAATATAAAATTACCAAACAGTTATAAGGATTTCGAATATTAATCATAATATTTATATATAGTTATTTTTATCTTTTTCGTATAAAGAAAACAATATTTCTTTCTTTCTTTCTTTTGTATTTTCTCCTTACAACTTTGTTTGAATTCTTATTTGATTAGAATAATCAAAACATTTAGATAGAGATGAATATAAATAGATTACATAACCCATTACATAACCCAACTATCAAATAACCTTAAATAACCAGTATTTATAGCCTATCTTTAAATAATCTAGAAATAATAATTAAATTCCTATTATCTATTTTGACTCTCTATATTTATTACATAAATACACTAAATACCTCATTCCCTTTCTCTCATTTTATTAATAATATATGTTTCGTAATCCCATCTACTCTTTATATATTGTATTTAGACTTAGCCTACGATATTATACAAAGGATTCTTTATATAACCTATACCACCTTCTACTCTTTTACATTATACTAGAGTGGGAAGACACTACCCACAATTAACTTTTAGAAAAATTAAAAAGACTTTTTTTTTTTAGAAATACTAATATCAAGAATACTAATCATTGATTTGAAAAAAATATAAATAATAATTAGAAAAACTATATTTTATAAAGTTCAAATTTTATATAAGCTTAGAAACCTGTATTTATAATTATAATATTAAAAGATAAAAGAAGTCAATTGAACTCATTAACCCTTGTCTTTTCAAAGAGATAAGAGTTGATAGAGTCTTTTGTTATTGAATATAGGTGGATAAATATTTATATCTCTTAATCTTATTAAACTCAAAACTATATTCAATAATCAATAATTAATTAGAATCAAGATCTTAAGATAATAAGTCCTTATAATATTATATGTTAGTCTATTTATATTTATTAATATATTATAAAATTTCTATATATTATAATATAGTTTTCAATAAATAGATTTTTGAAACTCAATCTAAAATTTAATAAATTATTGATTGAATGAAATTGTTCTAATTAATAATATATTATATTGGAAAATATCGAATTGTTATGATTTATACATGGTTACTATAATATATATCTTGTTGTATTAGTATTTTTTTGGCCGGTTTTTTATAGTTTCTTTGTGGAAACAGTTGCATTTGTAGTATATGTTGGACGGAAACCCTTCACTGAATTATACCATGTTATAAGCTATCTTGTTACTCCTGATACAACTCGTAGATAAGTGGAACAGCATCGAGGCCGCCAAGAAGCTCGGCAGAAATAAGATTCTCGATCATTGGGTGACGATGACGGACAGTAATGATGCCGAAACTATTGGTGACATCGTAATGACCCACGAGAATGGTTCAGCAAGACTAGAGCACTAGTTCTTGGACGTTTCCCAATCGTTCGAAGTACGGGCAAAAGACTATGTTTCGAATTGCTTTCCAGGCAGAGCTCCACATTGGTATAGTATTCTAGATGATATTTATAAATACTCGATAAGTTGGTAAGCCCAAACCGAAAATATTCTTCAGATACGTGAAATGAGATACAAGTCTCACAGCATCATCTAAACCCATGGATTGATTGTCATCATCGAGCCAAATGATCACAATGATACCGTGTTTATTTATTTGATACAAAATACGCAATTGTGAATCTTTTTCTGTATTATCTTTCTGGCTGAGACAGCATCGATTCATAGTTTGCAGAGCTTTTCAAAATTTATTTATTTATCTAGTTCGTTCCTTTTATGAAGATGAGAAGATTTTTATTTTCTGAATTAATGATTTTCCAAACAAACAAACATATGGCTTACTAGCTTATTAGGTTTTGACTTATTAAAACAAATTAATAATTTTCAATGAATATATTACAGAAAATCCATAAAATAGATTGGGATTGAAATTCTAATGCATTCTGATGAATTTATTGTCCAAAAAATAAAAGATTATACCTAGAAATAATGATATATATAAAGGTGTAACTTGACATCAAATGCTATATCTAATCATTATCTAATTAATAGACTTATAATTTTGATCTGACATCTGTATTGATTTATAGAGCTTGTTGTAATGAATATAGAATATCTCACTTTCTCTGTGTTTATAATATTCCTAGAAATACTTTTGATTATCCATAATCGTTATGATTTATTTTGAGGCATACTCACAAATTTTCCTGTCTCACTTTATATGTATAATTAGATCATAATAATATAACATAGTGAGTTACTTTCATACTATTAGAACTGATTTTATTTGCTTGATACTATCTAGATTCTAATCTGAATGAATTAGATTTCAAACAAAACAGATGAAGGGGGAAGACTGACTTGAAATATATAAGAATTATTTTTTTGAAGAAGAGAAGGCGAAAGAGAAGATAAGGAAGGAAAAGAAGGGGATGTAATCTAATTGATATAACAATAAAATCGTATGATTTCTAATAATATGAGAATGATATTTTGAAATGTGGTATAAGAGTAACTTACTATAATATTATAATATAAGAATTTGAACTCATGAGTTTACTAGAATGATATCATAGAGATCTTGACTGTTTATTTACACTCTATATAATTGGAATAATTTTAAGAACCTTCTTCTTGTATTCCAGAATATTATACTTCTCATATTAGGTTTATTCTTATATTTCGAATCAAATTCAATTAATTTAAGCTGAATCTAAAGATTAACTAGTCTGTATCGATAGAATATTTCTTCCTAATAGAACATTGCCTTTGATTTATCAGTACCGTTGGCGATCTTTACTCTTTATAATACTACATGTATTAAAAATTTGTAAAACACATACCCTGATTAATTATATGATTTATTTTCCAAGTCTCTGATAGTTTATTATTCAATCAATATCAATATCACAATTGATATTATATTAGATTCGATTGATTCAGATAAATTTCTCATATTGTATTATTGTTCTATAATATTAGTAATGAAAATAATGTTTGGAATCATTAATGCAATCAAAATGAGATTAATTGAATTGATTAATAATTAGTTGTAACACTATTAAGGCATTGTATCGACAATCAGAAAGTAGTTAAAAAAGAATACCTCTTCAAAATCCTGAATATAAGATATTATTATGAGTAGAATAATTGTGATCAAAAACTTGATTTTAATATTCATTTTGAAACGTATGTTCTACCAATGGACAAAAGCCTCCTGATAGCCATTATGAAATTTTGAACATTCTAGGAAGAAACAATTAATCCAATAGTTATGAAAAGACAAATACTTTTTTTGAAAAGGAAGACTATAATGTTATTTGGTTCTAAGCTTTCTTCGATATTATATTTATTCAAGTTTAATTCTTTCTGAATCTCCTTATGACTCTAATATAAAGATATAAAAGATGATAAAAAGTAGACTAAATAAACCTAGAAACCTTAATTTATTTACATTTTTATCTTCAATGTTTTAGATATAAGTTTCAGTTCATGAAAGATCTTATATTCTAATATTAACGTGGATAATTAATTAAATTTATAATATTGCTCGTGTGGATACTTTAATTATATATAAGATATAAAGATGGATAACTTTCTTTTTTTTTATTTCAATAAAGCGAATTGTCACTTTATATTTGAATATAGAAGTTACTGTCGTTTTTGAGATATAAGATAGTAACTTGACAAGTCAGTCTCCTTTGAAGAATTTTATTAACATCTTTTGATACTTCATATTGTATATATCTTTTGATTGAAAAGACTATATATTGAATATTATAGTGTTAGTCATTAAAAAAGAGATTACAACGAATAATAATTGAGGAGAACTATAAGATCAATAAAAAGCAAGAAGTAAAATGAATGTTTGATTTGATAATGGAAGCAATTTGAATATTCAGTAACTTAAAGATGAGTGAATATAAACGTTGGTTATCTCAATTGTTCCTTGTTTTCTTTAGTGTCTTCTTGATCTACTTGTCAAAAATCAATAGTTCTGAAGTAGAAATCCAGAATACTTATTTATTTCATTATAATAAATGATATAAAGTCACATATAGTTAATAAAGCTATCATATTATATATATATATCTAAAGGTTAATAATCTATGGAATAGCATATCTACATTCTATGTAATATATAGGTTTTGTTTCGAGAGACTTGAATAATTCTAAGAATTTTTTTATAAAAAGCTAGATGTTCAATTGATTGAAATAAGATTAGAAGAAGTAATTATACGTTTAGTGAACTATTCTCTTTCTAATCTATTGAAAAAAAACTTTGATTGTTAATTATATATTTGAATAGTCGATTGATATTGAAATTATATGAGCTGAAAGATATACTTGAAATACGGAGTGAGATGTAACAGAAGGGTTCTAGCTTTTGCTTACTATATATAGAACGCTTTTTCGGCAGAAACGACTGTTTGTTTGATTTTCTGTATTCCTATATAATTGAAGAGAACTAATTAATTTCTAGGAAATACTTGATTGAACAGATTTGATATATACATGAATAATATCTCTTTCTGAATTATTTAGTAGAATTTTATAGGACCAACCCTAACAATTATAAAATCTAATAAACAATTATTACCTTTGTATAGCAAATGTGTTACAAATCATGATTTTGAACAGAATATAATTCAACATGTATACAAGTTTCTAATAAAATTAAATAAGAGTATCCAATCATTGTATTCATATAGAAACATGCAATTTTTGCAGGCGTTTTTCAACAAAACATTATAAGTGCGATAAGTAAAAGTCGGAAACACTTAGTTTATTAAAATCGTTAACTTTCGATGAATGGCTGTTATACTTAGTGTTAGTGTTTTCGTTAAGAATCTTTAAATTGCCTCTTCTGATTCGACTCTATTATCTCAAATTTGGAGATTATAATTGTATTGATAATTTTCTCCAGTAAATAGAGAAGAATCTACAATAGTAGTCGGCTCTACGAGTCAGCCGCCTTGTTCGGAGTCGGAAAAGCGAGTATTCCAGTTCTTCCAACAATTGTACAAGAGTTTAAGGCTGTATATTGAAAATGAAAGTATTTTAAGTAGTGTTTATCAAATGTAGTATGGTCTTGGTATCATCCCCTACTAAAATCTTAAAGGGAAATTTGGTTTCTAGGTACATTTGCTTTACTCAACTCGAAATGAGGCGTTTGATCCAATAAGAAGCCGAGTATTATAGTATTAATCAATTCTAAAGATGATTTTGAAGTTAGAATAGGGAAAGAAAACTATAAATCAAGTACCCTATTTTCTAGCCACCCCTATCTTAGGCTACTCTTTATTATCAAAAATCGCTTCTTGAATCTATTAATATCTCTATCAAAATATGATATAATTTTATAAAATTAAGTAAAATGAACTTTTATATTAATATTAATAAATAATTACAATTTCAGTGTTTTATGATTTTCTAAATCGAAATTTGAAGGCTCCAAATATTTATTTTTAAAATTGTATATAATTTATATATAGTTTTAAATTTATTAAAAATCCGAATAAATTATTTATCTTTTTAAGATTTTTGAATCTCAATTAATATAGAAATATGAAAGAATCTTACAAAATATTTATAATTATAAATAAATTTTTTTGAGAGAGATTAATGATTCTTATAATTCAAAAGTAATCTAACAGATATTTATTTATAACAAAATCATAATAATATCTTGAATTTCTTTTATTGAACATAAAATGACAATATAATAAAAGCTTATAATTTATTTCTAATAACTTTTGTTAAAAAATTATTGAAGTCTTAAATGAAAACTTAAATTTATATATAAATCATATATAAATTAAATATAAATCAAATACAAATTATATATAAATCATATATAAATTTAAAGATGGATATTTAAGTTTTAGATTTCCATCCAGGAAAATCCTAAAAATCCAAATTTTTTAGAATAAGTTTAAATAATCTTAATTATATATATACAAGTCTTTATCGAATTTTATTCACAAATAAAAAAGTCAAAAACATTGATTTTCGTGATTTTTGGTGGTGGAGGGTGGCCAAAAACAGGCGTGGCCAGAAAATAGGGTACTTGACTTATAGACCAAACATCTTCTTATATCAAATTCAATACATATACAATTGAAATTAGAATTATAAATACAGCTGATTTCTAGAGACAAACTTTTAGAATAATAAAGAAATAATTTATAGTTCAGGAAGTTTTATTCATCATTTAAAGTAAGATTAAAAGTCTTATTATTCATAGTCGTATTGATGAAAAAAAGAGAATAATATAAGAATAGTAATCAAAAAAGAAAGATAACTACAATAACCTCAATTAAATTTACACAAATGGATTATTTCACACCTAAACTCATTCTATTTGAAAGCCAATAAAAATTTAACTAATAAATATTATATATTGAAAGCTATAGTTATAATTATTTATTATATAAATTAAAATTAAAAATAATCAAAATAATTTTATAGATTTTATTTCAACTTTGAAAACGATTTTAAAAAGTAAATTTATAAAAGTCACAAAAATCGCTTAATTCTAATCTAAAAATTCAGCTCGAAATCTTTTTCAATTTTAATAATTTATAAATTAAAACTATATTGATTTATAAATCTGAAATCTATATATATATATAATTTCAGCTTAGAAATATTTATATTAAAGACCCTTATTTAAACTGATTATACAATAATCAATTAATAATTGATTGAAATTACAATCTCAAAATTATTGATTTTAATATTCCATTTATAAATCTAGGTTCATTAGTTATTTTACAATAACAATTTTATAAAATATGATTTAGCTTTTAATAAGTAGATTCAAAAAGTTTCAAGTCTAATTCAATGAATAAATGATTTTTAATAATAAGTTGAAATAATTGAGTTTTTTCTGAAAATCAATTCGCGTAAACTTAGTTGAGATACTTCTTATATATAGAAATGTTATAATTAAGGTTTCTATAATTCTACTATTTGATAGGATAAAAAACGAAAAGATTAGAAAGAAATACATACTTATTATATAGCTTATATCACGGAGGATAGCTACGTCACTGGTCACTTTGAGGACTGGAGAAAAGTGTGT